>JALRMM010000040.1:0-142041 GCA_026122155.1 Zymoseptoria crescenta
GTTAAAGTCCGCCTTTACCTCGGCTCTAGTGCTTAGGCACTATAATCCTATAAGGAAGCTAAGGCTAGAAACCGACGCCTTAGGCTACGCGCTAGCGGGCATTATGTTATAAGAGTTCGACTCGTAGTAGCATCCTATCGCCTTTTAGTCGAGGAAGATAATCCCTACTAAGTGCAACTATAAGGTGCATAACTAAGAGCTACTAGCCGTAGTAGAGTGCTTTAAGCAGTAGCGTCTATACCTCGAAGGCGTACCGTATACGATTTAGGTGCTAGTCGACTACGCTAACTTAAAGGGCTTTATGTCGGTAAAGTAGCTAAATAGTAGATAAGCTCGATAGGCTATCTTCTTAGCGCCCTTCGACTTCGTTATTAAACATCGAGCTGGGAAGACTAACCTAGCCGATACGCTATTAAGGCGCCCGGACTACGTAACCGAGAAGCAAGCGGTAAGCACGCTGCTCCTAACCTTGTAGAATAAGTTGGCGTACTAGGCGACCGATAAAGCGGCTAGAGGCGATCCTCTTATAAGGAGGATCGTTGTTACCTACAAGGAGCAGTAGAAGTTAATTCCCTAAGCAGCCGTCCGAAGGATAAGCGTCCTACCTACGTTGCCTATAAGGGTCGTACGTGCGGCGGTTTTAGATAAGCAGGCCTATATACTACTATCTAAGATGCTAAAAGGAATAATTAGTATGCTGCAGAAGCACAACGAGGAGTGTAGCAAGCACCTTGCAAAAGGACCGCATACGGACTTCTTAATAGTCGATAGCCTGCTATATAAGGGTAAGAAACTCTAGGTACCTAGCGACCTCGTATTAAGGAAGTAGGTAATCCGCATGCATTACGACGACGCACTAGTAGGACACTTCGGCAAAGCCAAGGTGTTAGCACTTCTAAGGAGGAAATACTTCTAGCTAGGAATAGACGAGGAAGTAACAGAGTACGTATCTACCTATCTAACCTATTAAGTGTCTAAGGCGCGTCGGCATCGTCCCTATAGCGAGTTATATGCGCTTCCCCTACCGGACGGCCTATAGCAAGAGTTGTTAATAGACTTTATTATAGACCTTCCGCTAAGCATGCGAGACGGTCGAGTTTATACTACTATCCTCGTAATAGTCGACCGCTACTCGAAGATAAACATCTACATCCCGGTTAACAAGACTTATATAGCGGTAACGCTTGCTAAGCTCTTAGTAGATAAAATTGTCCGGCACTATAGAGTGCTAAGAGGCATTGTTAGTAATAGAGGATCTCTATTTACGAGCTAGTTCTAGAGCGACTTCTACTACGAGTCGCATATAACTCGTAGGCTATCTATAGCCTTCTATCCGTAGACGGACGGGTAGACGGAGAGAGCTAACTAGACACTAGAGCAATACCTACGCTGCTATTGCAGCGAGTTTTAGGATAACTAGGCTAAGTTGTTAGTATAGGCGGAGTTCGCGTACAACAATAGCGAGCACCCTACGTTAGGCATAAGTCCCTTCTACGTTGCATATAGGTAGAATCCTACCCTAGCTACGGAATCTCGAGGCGAGATTCCTAGGGGAAGGACGCCCGCAGCAATTAATGCAGCAATACGCTTAAAGGAGATACACGAGAAGCTTAAGGAACGCTAGAGAAAAGTAGCCGAGTCTTAGGCGAAGTACTACGACAAAAATCACAAGCTAAAGTAGTTTAGCATTAGTAATAAGGTCGTGCTATCGACGAAGAACCTAAAGCTTAAAATGCCTAAGAAGACCTTAGGACCCAAATAGGTTAGACCTTTCCGGGTAACAGACGTAGTTAGATCGCAGGCGTATCGCCTAGCGCTCCCAAGTAACTCGCGTATTCATAACGTATTCTACGTTAGCTACCTCGAACTATAGCGTAACCGCCTAGGTTCGTCTTATAAGGCTAGTATGCCTATCGCAGACGAAACAGGCGAGTACGAGGTCGAGGAGATCTTAGGTGCGACGAAGGATTAGAAGTTCTACTTCGTGCACTAGAAGGATTAGCCTAAGGAATACGACAGCTAGCAGATAGCTAAGGAATGCGAGGGTGCGGCTAACCTAATAGAAGTATAGGAGTTACGTAAGGACAAGGTTATTATAAGAGGGCCTAAGAGGCAGAAGAGATAAGCATAGAGGAAAAAAGCCTTTATTTAAAAAGGGAAAAAACCCCCTAGTGCCGCGACAAGCGGGCGCAACGCTAGCGGTAAGCAGCCTAGAAGCATAGAGAGAGCCGGCTATTCGCCCGGCTTAGGCATCCTCCTCTATCTCGTCCCCCTCGTCCTCCTCCTGCTCCTCGCCTACGTTAGGCAGCGCTACCTCGCGCTCTACCTAGGAGCCTCCCTCGTTAGTAAAGGCTAAGAAGGCTGCGCGCAAGGCTAACGCCGAAGCGCCTATTAAGCGGAGCTCCTATAGAAGGTGTTAGTAAAGCATAAGGGAAGCGTAAGGAACGCAAGACTTACCTCGTACTTTAGCTCGAACATAGCGCGCCCGACGGCGGCCTCGTTCTAAGCCTAAAGCAGGCTAGCGCGAGCGATCTATCTATCGCCCTACGAGCCGCCTACTCCGCCCTTGCGAGGCGTAGAGAACTCGCCTACGGCCTTCCCGCTATTAGCCTACTTAACCTTAAGGGTAGCCTTAACATCGCGACCTATAGTAGCTAGGCGCATATTAACAAGCTGCTCCTCGCGGGAGCCTACCTCGCAGTAACCCCACTCCTCGCGCAACTCGAGCAGGCGTTTCGCCTACTTAATAAGGTCCGGATAGGTTAGCGTTTCGTACGCGTAGTTACTACGAGATGCGTTAGCCTAGTAAGAGAGGAGCTATCGACAAGCTAGACTTACTTCTTCTTATAGCGCTAGCACTTAACTTTACTGCCGATAGTTATAACCCTATTATAGTATTACTCGTTAACTAGATAGGCGATTAGTAGGAGCCTAGCAAGCAAGGAGCGCAGTAACCCACTATCGTGCGCATATAGTAAGTAGCGCTCGCAGCACGCTATAGCTATGCCCTAGGCATCCTACTCGGAGCGTAGAGGAAGGTTTAGCATAATAGCCGGCTACTAAGGAGCACGTCGAGGAGGCATTGCGAGTCGCTTGCTAGGTGCTTAAGATATGTGTATGTGTAGTAAGCGGCTCGTAAGCTAGTAGCTTGCTTCTTAAAGATAAATTTAATAATGTAGTAGAGGCGTACGGTACGCTTACGAGATTCTTAGGGATCGTTAGAGTTTAATATGCTAGTTGTAGGAGAGGAGCGTTAATAAAGTTAAAGAAGAGCAGAGGAAAACTTCGTAGCGAAAACATTAATAACACCTACCTATAAGCGGTTGCCCTTAACTATAAAGGACCCGCTAAAACACGGCTACCCGCAGCAGAGCCGTAAGCAACAATTAACATGCGCAAATAGAGCGCGCGTTGCGATGTAAACGCTACATTAAGAAGTTAACAAAGAAAGTAGCCCCGGATAAAGACTAGGCCTACGCTCGGTAGGCCGAACGTAAGACAGTCGTAGGAGCCGAGACGTCTCCTTCGGAGGAGGGAGGTAATTGTTAAGGAAGGCTAAGGCATAGCCTAGCTCTAGACCTTAGGTAAGGTCGTTAACGATACGTGGATAATACGACGCCGAGCGTGGCGGCGAATGCCGCTTACGTAACGCATAGTCGTATATTATAAGGCACGCATATGCAACTTAACAACAGCAAGAATTAGTTTTATTACTAGTAGGATTACTAGCTAGCGTTCTATACACTACGATATCTTTATACTTCTTACAGGTATAATTGTATACGATAAAGTCTACCTCCTCGCTAAATAGGGTAACGGCTTCCGTAAGGAGTTCTTATAGCTATATATCCTCCGTCGTCTACTTCGTCGTACGATAGTCGCTCTTAGTGCATTAGTAACTATCTCGCTATTAAGCCTTAAGAGCATCCTAGAGCGAGGTAGGTTCTACGATATTAGCAACGGTACCTTCTAGACTAAGTTTATTCGTACGAGCATCGACTACACCGATATTACGCCTATCCTCGTACTAATCCCTAAGTAGTCGCTTAGTTACTATAATATACTCTTCTTCCTCTTAAAGAGCGCCCGAGACGAGGACATAAAGGTAGCTACCCTAGAGAACATCGTAAAGACGCTAATCTTCGAGGACGGTCGTACCGCTATCGTCGATCTAGTTACTACGTTCTAGAGCTAGCTAGTATAGTTAATAAAGGACTACGTAGACGTAACGAAGAAGTATCGCTAGGATAGTAGCAACGGCAATAGACTCGACGTATATAAGGTAGTACACTTCTATACTAGCCGTATACTAAAGTATAATAAGGATGTACGATATAACGAGTATAAGAAGCTAGACGCGCTTCTCTAGATTATAGTCTCTACGCCGTCTCTATCGCACGGCTATAATGTTAGTAATATTATATAGGTCGTATAATAGAAGATACCGATCTTAAAGGATATTAATAATATCCTCTAGAAGTACGGTCGCGCTATATAGGCGCTAGGACTAAAGGGCTTATTCTTCTAGTTCTACTCGTAGTATCTCGATAACTCCTTTAAGTAGGTGCCGGAGGGTTCTAAGTATTAATCGGTAATTCTAAGGGAAGACGACGAAGCCGGTATATTAACTCGATACGATATAGCTATACTAGTAGCGTAGCGATAGCAACTATACGTAGCTCTTCGGCCGAGCGGTCTACGTAATACTAAGATGCCTAGTAAGGGTCGTCCTAATCTAGACTAGTAGCTAAATGTAGATACGGATATAGATACGATTGTTATACGCCGCCGCGCATCTTATGACGCCGAGATAACTAGTATCGCCGAGCCGGCTATTACGAAGTAACGGAACCTCTTAGGTAAGGACTAGACTTAGACCGAGATAGAGAGGCGCGACAAGACACTAATACTAATCCGCTATACGATTGATAGTTAATATCTCCTAGTTCCTATATGCTTCCGAGCTATATAGCTCGCGTACTACGAGGACTATAAGAAGATATATAACTCGGAGCCTATCTAGATTAAAGACTACTACGCATTCTATAACCCTAAGTTGTTTAAGTTAACTAAGTAGTACGTCGATAATAGAGCGGAGGGCGCCGACCGCGTATTATTCGAGCCTCTAGTAGTACTAAAGAAGAAGACACCTCCGGCTAAAGGCACTAAGTAGTCGTTCGTGCTTCTAAAACTCTAGTCCTTCTTTACGAAGTAGGTAAAGGCATTATTTAACTCTAAGCCGGAGTATATTTTTAAGAATCTCCTCGGCGAACTACTATATAACTTAATTATTCCGGATAAACACCTCTAGTCGCTCTATAACTATATTCGCTACGAGGCGCTAGAGAATAAGGAGGGTGTACTTATACGTAGGGATATTAAGGAGACTACGGGCAAAGCGTTCGTCGCTTAGTGGAAAAAGGGTAGTAAGGATCGTAAGAGGGCGATCTCGCTCTCGAATCTAGCGAAGTAGCTTAATTAGATTGCTCTAGGAGTATACGAGGAGTATACTAAATACCGTGCCGAGCTAAAGCGTACGAGGGATAAGCGTGCTACTAAGAAGGCTAGTAAAGTAGAGAAGGAGTTAGCTACGCGATCGGACGAGCTAGTTAAGACTATAGCCTAGCGCAAGAACGCCTAGAAGAGCTAGCTTCGAAAGTCCGCATAGAGCGCGTCGCTACTTAAGCGTGCTATAGCTAACAAGCTATTATAGCAGTCGCAGGACGGACAATAGTACGGATAGCCTAGTAATCGAGGAAAAGGTCTAGTACTAGTAGGCCTAGCACTAATAGGCCTAGTACTAACAGGCCTAGCACTAATAGGCCTAGCACTAACAGGCCTAGCACTAATAGGCCTAGCACTAATAGGCCTAGTACTACTATCGGATCCTCCTTTAGACCTAGCACCCCTCGATATTAGTAGTAAGAGAATTAAGCATAAGGCGTTAAGATATCTTAGCTAAGCGTCTAATAATCTCTCCGCTCTATTACTAAAGCGCGTCCTATCTTCTATCGGTAGACTAGTAGGATCCACGTCTGCTAGTCTATTAGGAGGTTAATTATCTACGACTAATCTAGCAACTCTAGCTCGTAGTTATGCTCGTAGCTATAGAGGCAATATCGACCTAGCGGCTCTTATAGCAGTACGCGATGCACTCGACTCCGCTTAGCCTCGCTATAGTAGACGTAAGTAGACGGTATCTCGTAGGATGCGTAAAGCAATAGCTAACGACGACGAGTTCGGAGATACTAGTAACTATAAGAGCCCCTCTCGTAAGCGTAGTAGTAGACCGGTAGATAATAACAACGATAAGGAGATAGCTAGTTAAGTAGATTGCTGTTCGTCCGTATTATAGTATATTATAGCGATTTAATTAATTTATACGGCATAGAGTTTAGGGTTTTATATATAGCGCGTATGCCGGTAAACTAGCGAAAAGTAATATAATGTCCCAGTCTATTCGTCCTTCTTAAGACATCGCCTACTATACGTGCTATCCCTTATCTACGATCGGGCAATAGAGCTTATATTACGGCGTATAAAATAGACTTCGCGGCGTGTAAAGTAGTAATATTACCGTCCTTCTCTAGTCTACCGTCCTTCTCTAGTCTACCGTCCTTCTCTAGTCTACTATCCTTCTCTAGTCTACTATCCTTCTCTAGTCTACCGTCCTTCGCTAGTCTACGATCGGCTAGGAGGCCTTTTTTATAGTATGCAAAATGCTCTAGAGCGTATAAAGGAGATTGTCGCGGCGTATAGAATAGCCTTCGGGTATCGGATCGTTCGAAAAGCGGAGTCTCTAAGGATTCTAGATGTCGATTATGTATTAGTATCGTATTAGTAATATCGCATTAGTAATATCGTATATCGAGAGCAATATAATGCGACACGACGACGCTTAAAGTGTTGCTATTATATAGGTAGGAGTTAGTAGGGAGGAAAGAGTGCTACGGGACTCCCCGCCTACGTATATTGCTATTATTCCGCGTATAGACTATGTTACGCTCTCTATCCTTCCTAATAATATCCTAAATCCTTAACGCCCTCGACCCGACATTATCTTTAACTATCTACGGTTTTTGCTATAGCGTCTTTTAATCTCGTTATACTAGTATAACGATACGTTAGTATAACGAACATTAATTCGGCCTAACGATCTATCGAGCAATGTAAGCTATCCGAGCAACGACGTCCGCCTTTTTACCGAATCGTAACAAGTTAAGGCTCGTTATACTAACACGATAGCACGTTAGTACAACGAATCGTGTTAGTACAACGAATCGTGTTAGTATAACGAATCGTGTTAGTATAACGAACTTCGGAAATCGGAAATACATTTCCAAATAGACATAGCGTTATATTAAAAGATTCGGAAGTTAGATAGGTACATAAACATAGGCATACACACACACTCTCTCTCGATTTTAATACTACAAATCTAACGATTACTACTCGCACTTCTTGCTCCCTAGCCGATAATACGAGCACTTCGTAATATTGTACCGACTACCCTCGAACCTCTCGCTAGCCTAGTGCGTATATACTATATAAGGACTCGTGCTAGCCCTAAAATAAGCCTCTCTCGCGGCATACCTACGATACGGTAGCCGCCGCGCCTCCCTAAAGCCCTCCTTAATGCGCGCGACATATAATAATCTCCGCTACTCTACCGCCGTTAAATTATCCTACCCGTTCTTACTCTCTATGCGCTTAGTGTACTAGTCCGATCTTTATAGTTAGTATAGCTCGGTAGTACGAGCACGCTAGCCTCCGCCGCGTTATAGCTACTACTACTACTACTACTATTATTATTATTATTATTAAGCCGGAGCTCGAAGAGAAGGAGGAGGAGGAGGTTATAGTTATAGTAGTAGCTACTATATAGTATCCTCTTTATCGAAAGCGAAGGGATCGGAGGAGGAGGCTATCGCGGTAGTAATAGTACAGCAACGTAGAGTAGGGCGCGCGGAAGGCAAGCGGCTAGCGGTAGGAGTAGGAGTAGGCGTTAATAATAATAGTAGTAGTACGCCGAAGAGTTGCTTATACGTAGATAGTAGAGGGAGGCCCGAGGTAGCGCGCGGTTCTTTATTATTGCTAATATATTCGAGGACGTCGTTAAGTATAGCGGTAAGGTCGGGGTCGTCGGCTATAATTACGGTAATAGTGCTATTCTAGACAAGTAAAGTTATTCGAGTAAAGTCGTTCGAGTAGGAGCCGGTAAAGATATATAAAGAAGTAGCTAGCTTTGCGGATCTATTATATTGTCGATACTAGGACGCTCTTTATTGTCGACCTTTACCCTCTTAGCTACTTTCTACGCGGCGTCTTTACCCTCTTAGCTACTTTATACGCGCCTATCTAGCTACTTTATACGCGCCCGTCTAGCTACTTTATACGTAAGTCGACTACCTTAAGAACGCGGACTAGTAAACGTAAGTATTACGAGGACGGTAGAACGAATAGGATATTGTTAGGTATACGAATCTTAATCTTATTCTCTATCTTATCTACTAGTATTACTCGGGGTGCTTACGGAAGCGGTAGCTACTATACGTATTCTTCCCGTAGGCGAACCTATTATACTTATCGCGGCCTTACTACGTATACTTAAGGCACGGAGTGCCTTTCTAGCGACATAGCTAGTATAGGTTAGTCTCTAGAGCCCTAGCGCTTATCTCGTAGATACGACTAATATACGTTAGACGACGTACGCGATTATTCTCTAAGCGAGGAGCCTCTAGCCTCTACTAATGCTACTAGTCTACTAATATTAGCACTACGGCCTTATAGAACGCGCCGGGCACCGGTACCGGTAAGCGAGTAGAGAGTCTTAGGCCTATTAGGCCTTTATAGGGTAGCGCGGAAGAGGGCAAGGCGGTAGTAGTATTATTAGGGCTATATTAAGTTAGTAAATACTTAGAGAGGATGCTCTATTAACGACTTAGAGGTAAGAACTTATAGGTAGGCGGGCGGAGAGGGAGAAGAAAAGAGCAAGTCGCTAGTAGGGAGCCTAAAGCTAGTATTATTATCGTTATTATTATTACCGAGGTAGATATTATAGTTAGAGAGGGTAACGACCTACGGAGCGAAGAAGAAGAAAGGAACCGAGGGAGGGATAATATTATAGCTATAAGCAGTACGGAGGCGGATAAGGTAGAGATAGTACTCGCGACGTAAGGTACGTACGCGGGAGATAGTAGTAGTAAGGGTAGAGAGGTAGTTAGCTTTCTCGCGCCTAAACGGACATTAGCTCCTAAATGCTACTACTAGATTTTCCGACTTACTTAGTAATGCTAGTAGTAGAGCGGCCGGCGCTCGAGCTCGAAACGAGTAGAAAGAGTTAGCGTGCCTAATAGGTAGCGAGACGAGATATAGTAGAGGCGGCGCGGCGGAGGCTAATAATAATAATAATAATAATAATAATAATAGTAGTAGTAGTAATACCTTCTATAGGTATAGACGGACAACAAAAAAGAAAGAAAAAATCCGGCGGTAGTACTATTACTATAACTACTACTATTATTATATGTAAGGAAGAAGAAGAGAAGACAATAGATAGGACGACAAAGTCTTATACTAGATAAGGTCGATTCCTTGCTATTATTAAGAAAACCTTACTTTACCCGCTATTATCGAAACAATTTATTTAATCGGCTATCTAGCGCGTATAAAAAAGGATCGTATTATTAAACTTACCGACATTTACCTATTACCGGCATATAAAGACCCTTACTAGCGGCGTATAAAGAACCTTACTAGCGGCGTATAAAGAACCTTACTAGCGGCGTGTAAAGAACCTTACTAGCGGCGTATAAAGAACCTTACTAGCGGCGTATAAAGAACCTTACTAACAGCGTGTAAAGAACCTTATTGCCGGCGTGTAAAGAACCTTATTACCGGCGTGTAAAACACACTAGCCCCTTACTTATCGAATAGATCGAGCGACTCGATGTTCTTATCTCTATCCTTATTATCTAAGTCTACTAGGTCGTCGATTAAAGTAAAGTTATTATTATTAGTCTATATCCGCGCTCTTAGTCGGGCGTCGTAACTATCGAGAGCGTCCTCTCTATCTACCTTAGCTTCCTCGTAATTGCGTATAATACGCTATATACGAGCCTTATTAGCTACGTTAGCGTTCTCGATCGTAGGAACTAGAAGCTTTATACTAATCGCCTTAATATTATTAGAGAGGCCGGTGCCCTTCTTCTTCTTCTTCTTAGTCGTAGTAACGCTAGTTAGGGTAGTAGCCTCGGTCGGAGTAGTAGCCTTATTACCTATAATAATAATCTACGTATCGACAAAACCCTTAGACTAGATCGAGTCCGTATATGCGAGGACTTAGTAGATAGTCTTCTTCTTAGTATAATACGTTATGCCCTTTATACCGATAGCCGTCTCTATTATGTCCTAGACAACGCGGCTAGCGACTATATTGCCGGCCTTATTTAGTATCGTAGCATCTACGTTATAGGTTAAGTTACCCTTCCTCGCTATATCCTCTAAGTATACCTTATTATACATCTTAATTAGCGCATCCGATGCGACGGCCTTACTATAGATGCTAGATATGTTTACTACGCTATAGGCAAGGACACTCTCTTATAGCTCCTTATTAGCGATACTGTCCGTTAATAGCGTGCGGAACTAGATTATCTCTTTAGCGTAGTTGTTCTACTTCGCACCGAGGAAGCCTAGAATTAGACGGTCGATATGCCGGCGGATGTAGCTAACATCTATCTTCGTAACCGCAACCGCTAGAGTTATTATATCGCTAAACTCGCGCATTATGCAATAGATATTAGTTAATGCTAGGTAGTCGACACTACTAGTCTTAGAATTCTTACCGGTCTATGTACCTCTAGATAGGGACTTCTAATGCACTATATACATTATCTCGAGGTACACCTTTAGTCTAAGTGCGTAGATAGCGTTAGCTAGTATATCTTAACGGCTCTTATTACCTTTGCCTTAATACGATAATAGCTTCTAGTCGAGCATCTCTTATTAGATAAGAGCGACGAGTCGAGAGCGATACGACCGGATTAAGAGCTAATATACGTACTAGAACTTATACGTATTCTTCCGGAGCTACGGGTAGTAGAAGAATAAAGCGTCTTCTTCGAGGGTTAGTCTAGCGAGGGGCTCCTTATCGGTGTTAATGTCGAAATGCGTCCTTAATAGCGTATATAACCGGTTTATCTACGTATAGAAGAGTGCTAGTACTAGAAGAAGGAAGTCCTTACAATCGTACGGTAGCTCGCTCTCGATATACTCCTCGATAATGCTACGGATGCGTAAGATAGTTATCTAATTACCGACTATAATAATTAAGCGCTATACGAAGTCCGTATCGACTAGACTAGCGTTATATAGTAAGATATCCTCTAAGACCTTCTATATGCCCTTAATCGATAATTTGTCGTTCTTTAAGATCTTACCTAGGTACACCTCCGCTAGCTCTAGTAGGACTTTATCTAGCTTCTTCTAAGGGATACGAGATAATAGCGTACCGGTTAAGATGTCTATACTATACTACTTAGTTATGTTACCGAAGTTAAAGTCCTTAAACATGTCCTTTAAGCTAGGGAACAGCTTACCTATCGCGTCGTCTATATAGTAGAGATCTATCTACTATTAAATGCGATCCGGATCGGTTAGAATGCTAGCGATAACAGCGTTCGCATCTAGAGGCACCTCTAGATACAATATATCCTTACGTAGCCTACCTTCCGGCATACGCTTATTTATAGCGACGTAGTTAGAGGTTATATAGTTCTACGCCGTAGTAGTACTAACACCGACTAGCGCCTTTATATTCTACGGCCGTACGAGGTTGTCGTAGTAGAAGTACACCTATGCTATCTTCGATATCTCGGCGAACTTAGCGTAGGCTACCTTTATATTACCCTTTATCGTGCGCTAGATAGTCCGGAAGCTAGAGCATAAGCCTATACTAGCTAAGAGGTCGATAACACGACGCTAAACGCCCGCGTAGATAAGATATATACTAATTAATCTAGCGAACTAGCCGGACTACTTCTACGCGACGGACTAGGTAGCGATTAGAGTAATTATAGTAATGCGCTTCTGTTTCTTATATAGCTTGTCCCTATATAAGTCGCCCTCGGTAATGTCGTCCTAAGAAACCCTCTAGTTCTAGATAGACTCCTCGATTATTCGGTACCTAGAGATAAGGATGTTAGCATACGTATATCGCGGATAAGATGCATTGCGGATAAGATGTATCGCGGACAAGATGCATCGCGGATAAGATAGATAGGGACAAGATAGATAGGGACAAGATAGATAGGGATAAGATAGATAGGGACGAGGACTATATACTAGGTCGGTGCTAGCCTACGGATAGTCTAGTCGAGCTCCTCTAGCTTATAGTGCTCTATGCTCTTCTTAGTGCTATATAGCCCGAATAGAGGCTTACTATCGCGTACTAAACGCTTTAACTCCTTTCGAATTACTATACCGCTAACTAGACGTTTATACTTTAGCTCTCGTTAAAGGAGCTTTAATCGGCTGCGATATAAGCGATACTCTAGATCCCCTAACTACTTAGCTACGAACACCTAAGTCTTTATATATATGCCGTTAATAGTTAACTAGATCTTCTCGACCTTCTTCTATACCGTTCGTTAGGCCTAGCGCTCGCGCTAAGCACTATTATTATATTATTAACCTTAAGGAAGATTCGGATTATCGATATTATACTCCGGCGGTTTATTAACCTAGTCGTCCTCCTTATTAACATTACTCTTATCTAGCCGATAGCGATTATTATTATTATTACTCTCGTCTAGCCGACGGCGATCCTCTTTATTAGACTCCTTATCCTAATCCTACTACTCTTCCTCTTCCTTAACTATCGCTATAAGAGTACGACGTTGCCTCGCCTATTACTCTAAATCTCTCCTAGACATATAGGCCGTAGATCGAGTCTTACGCTACGTAGCGATCTCCTTATTAGCGACTATATTACTAGAAAGATACTCTATCTACTATTATAGTATAGTAATCGCCTCTTTATCGGCCTTATCTTGTTCTTTATTACCTCCTATCCCTACTATTCCTACTACTAGACCTACGCTAGCCTATAGAAGATCGAGATCGAGATCGGCTAGTAGCTCTAATAGCGGTAAAGTACTACCTATTCGAGTGTCGTTGTCCTCCGATATATTAGCGGTAGAGCCTACGTAGCGTTAATTTAAGAATATAGCGTATAGAATAGATAATTCGGTATACTCTATAGCGTATAGAGAAAAGAGGGCGTTAGTATGCGTATAAAGAAGAAAGCTAGCGTATAAAGAAGAAGAAAACTCGGTGTTTAGGGGCGTATAGAAAGGCATAGTAACGTTAAAACTTAGGTATAGGTAAATATATTCGTAAATTAGAGGAGATTTGTAATATAGATAGAACGACAAATGCTCTCGAGAGATGCTTAGTGTGTAATATAGTCTTTCGATTACTGCGCAGCGGCTAGTGTAGTTAGTTTCCAAATCCGAGATATCGACCTTATTATCGCTAGCCCTAGACGGTAAAGATACGATAAAGAAGTCCGTTTTAGCTAAACTTTTAATATAATAAACTAATCGCAAGGCTCGGTTTACCCTTAGCGAGGTAGTTTGTAGGAGATCGAAGGTGTTAAATGTTAGTATTGTTTGCCGGTAGACAGCCGCTATCGACCGGCTCTCTATAGCTAACTAAGGGGCTTAACGAGAAATTTAATATCTTAATAACGCAACGTGCTACATTTACGAAAACTATATAGTTGAACTCGCAATTACCTGTTCTATCAGATCCGCGTGTAAAATTAATGCATATCGGTATAGTTAGGGGTGTTTATCTTATATACTACAAATTTGACCGTTTTCCGCGGAGAGTTATTAGACCGCTGGGTGGAGCGAGAGAGAAAGAAACCCTATCAGGATTAGCGCCAAAATTATAGGCGTGCAAAATTAGAAAAGTGGGGCGTGCAAAATAGCAACAACGAACGATCGAGTAATATCTAGCGGGCTGAACTGGAGACAGGCTGATGCATCGTACCCCTCCATCCACTCTCCCCACCACTCTGGACTCCCGTCCCATTCATCTGTCGCCGTTTGCTCTCCCCAAAAGGTGACTTCGGATGAGCGCTTTTCGAGGCACCTTGCAGTCCCCCCGCCTGAGGAAATTTCCCTCCCCTCACTTTCGTGCAGATGAGAATGGAACTGCCATTGGCGTTTCTCGTTGTCACAATCGTCAGCTGTCAACAAAATTAAAGTGACCTGTCGATTCACCTCACCTCGCTTGAATCTAGGCAGACACCTGCATCACATTCACAGAGTCCGGACCCTTTTTCATGTGCCATCCCAGTCCCAGTCACCGTTTGCCAATAACGCCATGTGACTCGCTTGCTAAGCTGCCTTGGTAGTGGTGTACCTTCCTTCCATCCACCTTGCCTTCTCACCAACCTTCCTACAACACCATCCACGGAACATTATCTCTGTTCCACCCTTCACCAACAACACCTTCATCCCTCGGTACTCGCAGTACCACCCACAACGACCCAAGTCACTTCGATTCTGTCTTTACAGCAGTCCAGATCTGCAAACATGTCGAAACTCTTCATCGGGTGCGTTGATCTCACCTCTGCGCCTTCCGGCATTGCCATGGGGAACTGCTCACTGACCAAACATCACAGCGGCCTCGCCTGGCACACGGATGACCAGACTCTCCGCTCCAAGTTCGAGGAGTACGGTCCAGTCGACGAAGCCGTACGTCGTACACCGATACACATCACGCACATGCGACATGCAACTGAAATGTCTCCTAGATTGTCGTCAAGGACCGCGACACCGGCCGCAGCCGTGGATTCGGTTTCGTCCGCTTCGCTGACGATGCTGGTGCCGATGCTGCCATCAACGCCATGAACAACGTCGAGTAAGTTCGGACGCCATTGCGATGATACTCCTCCTCCGACATGCTGACGTGATCTCCAGGTTCGACGGACGCACTATTCGTGTCGACAAGGCTTCTGAGCGTGGCAGCGGCGGCGGTGGAGGAGGCTACTCCGGCGGACGCGGTGAGTAACCACGCGGTTCTGATCTTTGATTCGAATCCTCTCTTTGCACTGCCATTGCTGACACCTCAAGAAGGCGGAGGTTACAGTGGAGGTGGCGGCTACGGTCGCGGAGGTGGCGGCTACGGCGGCCAGCAAGGCGGATACCAGGGCGGTGGTGGTGGCTACGGTGGCCAGGGAGGAGGATACCAGGGAGGTGGTGGCGGCAACTGGCGCGGCGGTGGTGGTGGCTACGGTGGTGGCCAGGGTACGTCAACTCCCTCCATGATGATCGATACGATGGACTTCACGACGCTGACAAACGGAAACAGACGGCGGCTTCGGCGGTCAGAATGGCGGTGGCTACGGCGGCCAGCAGGGCGGCTACGGAGGCCAGCAGCAAGGCGGCTACGGCGGTGGCCAGTAAGCGATTCGACGACCTCACTCACGACATTCCCATCGGGGCCCCTCTACAAAAGTTGATATACGGATCTCCTCGCTTGAGGACCTCACATTGCAGCGATTTTGGGCTCAGTGGTGGAAGACAGCACATTTTCTGCAAATGAATTGTGTCTGCAACGGCTTCTACAGCAGCAGCAACGCTGCTCGATTCGATATTTGCGTGCGATGATGGATTGGAACACGGCCGAGAACGAATGGCTCAAATGATACCCCGATGCGTAGCCGGGCATCTTGCGATGTCCTGCTCATTTGAGATGAGTTACACCCTTGAAATGGCATGAGTCTGACTGCAATTCTCTCCATCGCTTCCTCGTATTCGTTGTGAAGTCTCTGCAAATGACCTTGATGGAGGATTCTCTCCGCAATGTGCCTCCAGGCCGTCCTCGGGCGGCCAAAGTCTGGACCCTGAAAGCCGGATCTTATCCCTTTGCAGGTAGACCGTAGACGGTGCTTTCTGGCCCAAGCTCAAGATCCCTGCCTACGGTCAGCGGAACCGATTTCCCTCGGATTTAAGCAGTTTTCCAGTGTGAGGGACATATAGTCCGCCGTAGGTAGGGATATGGGGACCCACCGGCTGAAACTGCAAAGGGATAGGGCTGACTTTGACGTCGGCAGAACTAAATTTCATGTGAAGCATGATCGAACATCTTCAGAAGACTTACCTTACCTCGCGTTCGTCAGCTTTCCATTGCACCTCTCTCCATGTTTCGAAGAATACAGACCGGACGATAGCACAGCCAGTCTGAGACTGGCTTGATCCTGCATCCACCAACCACACGACCATGGCGACAACTCCCAGCCCTCCGCTCCTAAAATTCACCGGCTCGAAACACCTCATCCAGCGCCTCGTTCTCGCCACACTTACAGGCCGACCCGTCCGCATATCCCAAATCCGCTCCTCATCACACACAGCGCCCGGTCTAGCCCCGCACGAAGTCTCCTTTCTCCGCCTCCTCGACGCCATCACGAATGGCTCGGTCATCGAATTCTCATACACCGGTACAACAGTGCTCTACAAACCTGGCTTGATCACCGGAAGCGCGGCGGGACATGGAGCTGCAGGAGGCGTGATACGGCACGAGCTACCGGCGGACTGTGCGAGAGGAGCGAGTTGCTTCCTCATACCGCTGTGCATTCTTGCTCCGTTTTCGAAGGCGCAGATTAATGTCATTCTGACGGGACCGGGTGTGATTACTTCTGCGACGCCAACGGGCGATGTTTCGGTGGATACAGTGCGGACGGCGATCTTGCCGCTGTATAAGCAGTATGGCATTGAGAATAATTTGGAACTGAGAGTGTTGCGGCGGTCGAATCCTGGGCCGGGAGGAAAGGGTGGAGGAGGAGAGGTGCAGCTTGTTTTTGGGCATCAAGTGAGATTACCGAAGACGATACACGTTCTCAACGCGGGACGGATAAAACGAGTAAGAGGCGTGGCATATGCAACGGGAGTAGCGGGAGCGAACAACGCACGCTTGATCGAGGCAGCGAGAGGAGTGCTGAACGAATATGTGCCCGATACATACATCTACTCGGACGTCAGTTCTGCGCCGCTCATAGCGGCACCGGACAGGAATAATGCGGCTGCGAAGAAGAAGATTGGACTGGGATTCGGGCTGAGTCTGGTCGCGGAGTCGAACACCGGAGCGCTGTACAGCGCAGACATTGCGAGTTCACCGAACGGAGGAGACGTCCCTGAAGACTTGGGCAAAAGATGTGCGTTTCAGCTGCTGGAAGCGATCGCGCAGGGTGGCTGTGCCAGTGCTGTCGCGGCGCCGACGATGTTGACGATGATGGCGATGGGGAGTGAGGATGTGGGACGATTGGTACTGGGGAAAGAGGTGCTTGGATCGGAAACGGTTCTGCAACTCGCGAGAGATTTGAGGGCGTTCGGGATGAGTGGGTGGGGATTGAAGGATGCGGATGAGGAGGGTGAGGCGGTGGTTAGTATTGTCGGGAGAGGTGTGGGTAATGTTGGGAGGAAGATTGCGTAGACTTTGCAGGGCAAGTCTCATCCGTGGACCAGAAGGAAGACCCTCTGATCGCGTACTACTGGCAGATGATTCTCGAGGAACTCTTCCTTTCGACCCAGAGCTCCACTCGGCCTTGTGCGATGCCTTTCGAGAAACCGCCATGGACGAGTCCATACGTTGATATCTAGGGAGGCCAGAAGCGAGATCTCGACACTCCGCATGTTCTCCCTGGACACCTGATCTTCACCAAACTTATCCAAGGGCCACCCATCTTACGGGTGGTCCTCGACGGAGACCGGCAGTACTTAGAGGGCAAGGGTTGTCTTGAACGGACACGGGTGCACATTGTCCTCGGCGCCCAATTGCTGTTCTCTCCGGTGTTGTCCTCGACGGGCACATGGTGTGCGTAGCGACCCTCTGCTATCTTTAAGGGCCCGTGTTGTGAGACAGGTCCGGTACTGGCACGTGCCGAATCTCAGGCACAGTGAATTCACTCTAGTTGCGGCAGTCGGCCTCGAGGATGTTCCTTCTCACCTCGCTACACTTTCCGGCCCGGTCCGCCGTCGATGACCAGAAAAGACCGCATTGAGATTCACGTGGTGACCGGTCGTCGCACAAGGTATTTTTGCAGGCTTCAGCTCCGGTTTTTTTCTCGCCAAAACAAGCACATACACTCGCATGTGCCCTCGATTCACGACTCACAACAACATCGCAACTCCGCGCTATCAATATGGAGGTGGACACCAACATCTTCTCCGACTCGGAGCACGACCGACCTCTGCCAGATGCGGCAGCGGATGCGCAGCTTATCGACGAAGACGAGATTGTCGTAAGCAGTGCTGCGCTACCACTCGCTCCCAAACAAGTCCCAATTACGCCTGCGCCGGTTTCACTTCACCTTTACGATGACTCAGTCAACTGTGTCTGCCCACCTGGCACTTTCCGCCTCCGGAGAGATATGGTGATGACAATCAACAGCAATACCGTCATTTCTTGGACTCACCTACCGTGTAAGCCGCTCTCAGCCGAGTCTACCAAGGCACAAGGTACGACTGCGCCTTCGACAGCAGGTGAGTCGTCTTTCGTCTTCAACGTGAAGGGTAGTACACATGGCGGCGACGGCAGCAGCAGCGACAGCAAAAATTCGATGGAGATGTTTGCTAGCTTTCTCGGCCCCAATCCTACTCCCGAGCAGCGTCAAAAGGTGAAGAACTTCACCTCCACATTTCGCTGCGATGGACCCTGCCCAGGTAAGGAGAGAACGCTTTCAGACTTCTTCCTCTGCAAGAAATGTATGGCCTGGCAACACAAGGAATGTCAACTCTACGGAGACGTCCGCGACCGTGGAGGGCCAGTCTGCAATCAATGCTACGTGGACTTTGTCATTCATTTTGAGGAGATCGAACAGTGGCAGCGTAGACAGCTACTGCGCGCTGTCCAGGAGGCTGTCAAGTATGTGAAGGATCCCGACACGATGCATCAGACTTGGCGGAGGAAGTGGTGTCGAGATCTCATCCAAGGATTTCTGGCAAAGGTGAACCAATAGCGCGATGATCTGGGTGAGGAGTTTTGCTAACGTGTTGACAGAACAAAGGTCACTTCATCTCCTACCTGGTCAAGCGCCTGCGTCAGCAAACGCAGCAGCATCCACAGCAGCAATCGGCACAGCAGCAGCCCGTGCAATTGGTACAGCAGCAAACACAATCTGTGCCGACCAACGACACTCCAGCACGCAAACGACCGAAGCGCAAATCAACTACTCTCCTCTCTGGCGTATACAATGATGCCGACGCAAACAGCGAAGAAGATACTAAAGGCGAGATCCTACTCGCCAGTGACGACGACATCATCGCTATTCCTCGTGTCAAGTCGGAGCCGAAACGCAAAAGCGCAAGGACGAAGACTTTCCCAGCTAACACTCCCGCCACTGCGCCAGCTGCGCAACGGACAGGAAAGCGTAAACGATCACCCACACCTCCGTCACGCACCGCAGGCCTGCGAGGTCCAAGGAAGTCGGTGCGCACGTCCGATCGTCAGAGAATGATGGACACCTTTCGAGATGACAGCGACGAAGGCGAAGACGAAGCTGAGCTACCCACCGTCAAAACCGAGACACGCCGAACCCCACCATCCAACAGACGTGCTCCTCTCAGCGCGCCTACGATCGCATGCTCATGCTTCAGCAGCCGCCTGGCAACCACGCTAGACTCCTTCGAATGCGATTCGTGTGGCATGTGGCAGCACAAGCGCTGCGGCAAGGCATACGACCCTGGACTGTACTCCATCTGCAATTTCTGTCTCAATCGCTCGTCTCCGCCTCCACGCAAGCAAGCACCAAAGCCAGCCAAGAAGCCTCAAGAGAAACCAAATCTGCTCCAGGACCGACCGAAACCCAGGCCGGAGCCAGCTCGGACACTTCCACCAGCACCCGCCGCACCGACCATCAAGCTCGAACCGGCTCTCGCGAACGAAGTCCGCACTCTTTCGTCAACTATTCTTTGGACCGAGTACATCTCCATTCCCGGTCCCGACGACGATGAAGAGGAGATCCGTACTCGTCCTTCCTCTCCGCCTCAAGAATGGCTCACCGAAACGGAAAGCCGCCTCGCCGTCCTCCTGACCGCTGCCGGACCGCAGCAGATGGGTATTTACCTCAACCCTGTTCTGCAAGTGTTTCCACGTGAGCCGGATGCTGTGTTGCAAGCGCTTCGGGATCTGGCGGCTTGGATTGTGAGTAAGGGAACGTTGAGGGGTAAGAGGAGTCAGTTGGGGGTGTTGTTGGAGGTGTTGGGTTTGGATGATAAGGGGGTGCATTGGAAGGGTGCTGGATTGTGAAGGGAGGAGACGAGAGGTGGAGGCATGATATCACGGCGAGCAAGAAGAGGCACATGACGAAGGTCGAGGCGGGTGCACTGTGTTGTTTCGCCTGCTTGCGATGTGGCTACTTGCAAGGAATGGATTCTGCTCGATGAAAGGCAGCGGGCAAGCTTTGTTTTGGGTTTTCGTTGTTTCGAGCCAGCAGAATATTTGTTCCTATGGAGTTCTGTTCGGAGAAGAGTGTGTACTGGCTGAGCGGTGGGAGCATAATAGCCAGATCGTACTCCATTCACTTTTTCCTGGTGCGAATGTCCTCGCCTTTGTGAGTTCAGCTGATCGAATTGTTCTTCTCGCTTTCGTGATATGCCAAGATCGACGGCCAGATTGTGATCATGAATTGTACCTGACCGGAAAAGAATGCAAACATGCGTTTTGACAAGTTCAAGCCCACTCACTCACTCTTCGTTCACCTGAGCTGGGCAACAAGAAACATCCACTAGCGTCATCCGAGAGCTGACCAATGGCATCACCGAGGTCCAATGTCCGCTTATCGCCGACCTCACGTCGCGCCTAAAAGTTTTGGATCTTTCGACCGTGTGTTCGGGACAATGACAACACCAAGTGCACCAACGCCTGGCCATTACACTTGAGCTATGTGCAAGAAGTGGACATCTCACACTCACCGCAAACATGTTCTACGACCTTAACATCCCATGGTCACCAACCGATCAGAACCTCCACAAGACATTGGCTTTTTCGCAAGAGCTGGGCTACAACGTCGTTGCGCTGAACCACACCATGTCCGGCAAGCTGCCAAATGACTTGGTCAGTGGAATATCTCCAGCTCGTTATAAATGTGCTTACACTCTCACAGTCCTGCGTGATCCCACCTCTCAAAGACACTCCAGCAAAACTCACCGTCCTCCGCCGCCTGACCCTCGTCCTGACCGACTCCCACCAGAACGCCAGACTCGCACTCCTCGCAAAAGAATACGACCTCATCGCCCTCCGTCCGATCGACGAACGAACCCTCCAACTCGCCTGCGGCTCCCTCGACTGCGACATCATCTCGCTAGACTTCACTTCACGCCTGCCGTACTTCTTCAAGTTCAAGACTCTCAGCGAAGCGATCAAACTGGGCAAGAAATTCGAGATCTGCTACAGTCAGGGTCTGGCGGGCGATGCACAGGCGAGGAGAAGCGTGATCAGCAATGCGACGCAGTTGATACGAGCGAGTCGAGGCAGAGGCTTGATCATTTCGAGTGAGAGTAAGGTGGGAGCGGCGGGCTTGAGAGGACCGTGGGATGTGGTGAATCTTGCGGCGGTCTGGGGTTTGGGACAAGAGAGGGGTGTGGAGGCAGTGGGCAAGGAGTGTAGAAGTGCGGTTGTCACGGGGAAGCTCAAGAGGAGTGGGTATCGCGGTGCGGTGGACGTGGTGTATGGTGGAGAGAAGCCGGCGAGGGTGCAGAAGGAGGTTGTGGAGAAGAGCAAGAAGCAGAAGGGACAGCAGGGACAGAATCAGCAGAAGGGTCAGAACAAACAGGATCTGCAGACGGGGCAGAAGAGAAAGGCGGAGGGCGAGGAGGCGGCTGGCGTGGAGCCACCACTCAGCAAGAGACAGGCAAAGAAGCGTGCTCACGAGGCGAGAATGCTGGCTGCTGCTGAGAATGGAGGAGGACCTGCCAAAGCTGCAAGCGGACCACCTGAGACCGGAACTACGGGAAACGAAACATGAATTACGAAGTCCCAATAATCGAATGCCCCACTATCCTCAGCATCGCGCGGGGAATCATGCTCGTGGAATCATGCACACGCCTCTACCACCGAACCGTCCGTACCATTCATTCTCTTCGCGAACGAGCCTCACCCTAACGATCTGCACACCGACGTGGACATGGCCTCCCTTGGTTCGGCAACCTCCATCAAGCTATCAATAACCATCGAAAGAACAAGATCTGCTATGGAACCGCGACATGCTCTCCAGGGGAAGCAAGCGAAAGACTCTTGCAATGGCGGGTAGCGCGCATCTAGCGATGTCATGATGTCGAAAGATTCTGGCGGTCTAAGCCCGCGAACCGTAGGTCTGGATCGGTATCATCGCGGCCTGTGAGCTTCCAGTAATTCCGTCCTCTCCTGCGGGTCTTGTGGTCGTATTGGACCATTGTGGCAGGACTTTGGCGTGCGGAGATTTGTCGAGACCGCGGTCAAGAGGAGGAAGGCTCCGGTGGTGGTCAATGGTTAAAGGCGGAGAGCGCGAGCATTTGGAACATACTCGCCTCCCAACGAAGAGCCCGGTCAGACATGACGTGGACTGAAGAGGCCAGACTGTCCTGTTGGAGTCACACCGAAGCGGCAGTCAGCGATGGGTGCAATGGCGCGAGATCTATGCACTAGTCCGCCGAAATACCCGACTGCATGGACACCATCAAAGCCCTCCAGCCCAGGGGCCAGCAACCTCATCCTCCAGCAACCTCGTCCTCTAGCGACCTTATCCTCCAGCGACCTTAGGGTTCCGCATGGCAGCAAGGTCAAAATGTTTCGCTACCGTCGCTTTACCACGTCGCTAAGGCAGCCCAGATGAAACATGATTCCTCCGTCATTACGGCGGCTCCTGGTTCCTGCAGAGCACTTCCTTGATGTAACCCGGACCGTCTGTACAGGCATCACTTCCAACTTTGCTCGAACCGTCTCAAGGACCTGCTCGCGAGGAAATTGCTGGGCCCGACTTTGCTACCCGATTTCCCTACCCGAACGCTTTTTCGCCGATGAGCTTTTGTAATAATGAGGACTGGGCATTCTCTCTGTCCTCCATCGCCCATGTCATTTCACCCCTGCCCAAACGCAGCATCGTTTCTACCCGTCATACAACTCCTGGACCGAAAGCGAGAGGTAACGCCCGTCTCATTGAGTAGTTCCGAATCAACTCGATCACGCCAAACTGTCGATACCTGCCGGAAAAGGATGTCGATGTAGTTTACGGCATTAGCGCTGCTTCCTGTATGCAGTTCACGGGTTGCATGGAACCAACACGCTTGCGTTACTATACATGACCGGCAAGGCACTTCAGCCAAACACAATGCGACCTTACACTGCAGCAACATCATCCTCCAGCAACATCGTTCTCCAGTAATCTCAAATCAACCTCGCCTCCGTCTCTCCACCACGTCCTCCGTCGACCAGCATGCCTCCGTCGTTCTCAGACGAGGTTCCAAAATTTGCAGTTCGACTCGAAGGCTTTATGTTTCTTTGTGTTAGCCAAAGTGCATTCGGCGTCTTTCGTTTCGCAGGGCGAATTCTACAAGAAATGTTAGCGAGGTGTCCATGCGCCGAACGATGAAGTCACGCACTTTCGTGCAGGGCAAGATGAGTGGTTTCCCGTCCCAGCCGTAGCCGTAGTCGCAACTACCGTAGGGATATTGGTCGTTCTTCGGGTGGCATATCTACATGTCGACTTTATTAGCATTGGAGCCGAGGGGAGGAGCAGGAGGACGTACGCCGTCGGCAAAGGCGGTCGAGACCAAAGACAGAAGGACGATGGAGAGCTGGGAAATCTTCATGTTGGTTGTTGTTCCTGTTGTTTTGAAGTGTTGAAAATGACACGATGAGATGGGAGGTTCATGTAGGCCAGGCTTACTTACAGCTATTCTCAATACGAGATCATCGGATGGCACCGCCGGACGGACAAACAAGGAGGGGCCCAGTCGGCTGTGGTGTGCAGCGTGTTGAGTTTGACACGTGGATAATACGAAGTGTTCATCTTTGAATTGAACATGGGCTGGGAACGCCTGTTCGACGTTCGTAGGGAAGTAGGCAATGAAAGCCTGATCCTGGCCCAGATTGTACCATCAGATGTGATTACTTCGATATCTTGACACAGCCGAAGTTCGAACACAATGGACGCCGCCGCAAAGGCCTCCACAAACCCTGCGACGCCCGAACCGCCTTTGCAGCGCTCCGATGCCTTTCCGCCGACCGTGCCATCACATGTCCTCGGGAATCGGGATTGGAGCATCACCCGCCCCGCACTTGCACATTATTGATCACCCTGCGCAAGTCCGCCAGGGTACTCCAGCCTGGCGCTTGGTCGTTGACAAGCCTTTCGATGTCACAAACCATCTCCTCGCAAGCCGAGCCCATGTGCGGCAGATGGGTTATGAGTATATAAACAACCCTCTAACCGGAAATGGACGGCGCTGGATTCAGTTTTTAATTGTCGACAGGGCACCCTCGTCGCGCTAGACAAGCCCCCCCTTGTAGAAACAGGGGCCCCCTTCCCGAGCTAAATCCCTGCCCCCCTTCTAAGGCAGCCTTATTAGCGGAAAGGACGCTCTTTATCGCGGCGCCCTAGGGAGCCTACGACCGGCATTCGGGCGACGTGCCTCTTAAAAACAATAGAGTTAAAACGAGCGAATAAAAGAAACAAAAATCGTCGAATTCTACGAAAAAATTATAAGTTAGCGCATCCGAAATTAACGCGAAACCTTAAAACCTTGTTTTACAAGGTAGCTAATTAAACCGTCTTACGGTTATTAAAAACCGTTTTACGGTTCGTACCCTAGTTGTCTTACGATAAGGACTCGACAGTTGTCTATATACTTATAACCGGCAGATTGCTAGTGCTTACTAAGCGTGGTCTATCCTTAGCTAGAGATGTTAGTGCACCGTGTATATAAGGATTTCTACCGTATGCACGTGTGCACTGTTGTATATACTAGTGTATGCACAACTATGCCGCTAACTAAGATAGGCGACGACGACGATATAGACGTCGAATCGATATGTCTATATTTCTACTATTTATCGAGCTGCCCGCGATATAGACTCGAAAACTAGAGTCTCTCTACGCCGTTCCCTCCCTTTACTACGTCGCCGGTAAATCGACGTCGCTACTAAGCGGCCGCTTAATCTAACATGTTCTAACATGCTTACCCCTAGCTGCCTAGGCGCGCGGATGTGTGCGCATAACGGCCACTTTTAAAAATCTGGTGCACACGGCGCAATACGCACAATGTGCACAGTGCGTGCATATAGGCCAACACCTCTATCCTCAGCCGCCAGATTGGCCTCCCACGTGTGCGTCAAGCTACACAACGTGCTCTGAAATGTCACCTTGATGTGGTAAGGGACGACTTCCAGGATATGAACCGGCGCATTCGAGATGAAGCGCTTGTAACCAGTCTGCTGCTGATCGAGAACGCAACGCAAATCGTAGAAGCGATACAAGGGGCTGGGCGGAAACCCATCGTCCCTACGCGCGAAGTCCAAAGTCAACGTCAAGTCACCTTTTCGTAAAAGATGGGAAGGCCTTCCCGGCGAAGGAGGCTGCAGACACGTGCTAGAGGAGGCGGCGCCACCTCGAGTGCGTCCCAGCTTCGTCGACTCCGGTGTTTCCGCATTCTGCGTCTGAACACGCCCGGCTTAGGGGCCTCGGGAAATTTGAACCTTGGATGTTTGAACATCTCGAACAAGTACCTGTAAATCGTCACCCGCAGCTCCGGTGGCAATTTCAGAAAACGGTCAAAGGTCGCACTTTCATCAGCGTGGTGCAGGATTTCGATGAGCCGGTCGTACTCCGTTTCTCCATCAGTTGAAATCTTGCGTTGACTGCAGAAATTCAGAAGCTCGGTCATAGTACATTTCTCATAGAGCAACATGCCACGCTCGAGACGCGAGATAATAGCTGGAAAGCTGGCATCGGGCGTATCGTATCTGCGAAGTCGGGTAGCTTTGAGTTGCTTGCGCAGTACTTCCGGCTTGACAGACGTGCAGTCTTGCAGTTTCCAGTAAGACATCGACTCGTAGCGAGCTTCTTGTGAATTGCACCATTGCGGGTCGTGGCTGATAGCTTGCATAGGTACTGAGTTGTCTTCGGCAGGAGTCCGCACACGGAAGGGCAACTGTTATGGAGACCGCAACTCTCTCAGCGGCGCCATCGAATACTCCAATATTGGTTGCTGCACAAACTACAAACAATGTCAACCATGGTCTTGCAACTACCCGGAATTTCGATGAGCGTCGAGATGCGACTGGGGCCTACCAGCCTGGTCTATGCAATGGCGGTAAGGTTTGCAGCAGTCAATTGGCTGGGAAACAGTAACAAGGGATGAGTGAAAGCCCGGATAGACATTGAAAGCATGATTTCGACGCCGTGCTTCGTGCATGCGGACCAAAACGGTTCGATTCAGCGCAAAAAAATTCAAAACAGCCAGCCTTGGGGTATCATCTGTTCATATCAACAACACCAAGTACGCCAGAAGATTCAAAACTCGGAGATAAAGGTTTCTTCGCCAGCCCGAAAGAGGCCAAACTCCTCAAGGCTCCTTTTTCGGGGTCACAGGTACATCCCAAATACTGCTCGGGACCTCTGCCGCCGGTGGCTGCTCCTCGCTGCGAGCCGGTGGTTTGCCAAATGGGATTGGACCGGTACTGCTCCAGACTGGGAGCGGTCTGCTGTTATCCAAGGACTCAGCCGGCCGAGACGGAAAGCCCAAGTTGCCCGGCTGCTGAGGAGGCGCGGCGCTGTGGACATCGGTGTTGACAGGCACGAAAGCGGCAGGCTGCTGTAGTGGCACTGGCTGCTGCTGTGCGACTTGCATCGGATGCTGTACTGCCGCTGTCGAAGGACCTGGCGGTGGTGCGATTTGGATCCCGCCAGCAGTGTTCGTGTCCGCGGCGTACGAATGGATCACAGACTGGGGCGCGGCAGTCAGAGGAAATTGCGCATCCGCACGTGAAGTGTAGTCCAGTTTGAGAAGACCGTTGACTGCTGTTCCATGTGTCGGAAGCATTTCGGTCTCCGCTACACCGACCGGAGGAGCGGCCGAGCCTGTGCCTTGCATTTTGGCCGAAAGAGCTGGCGCAGCGACACCGGGTGTCATCACCGATGTTGAGGTCAAGGGCGGAATAGGGAGACCATTCGCAGCGGGAGCTGGCGGCGGCTTCGACGCAAATCCAAAGCTAGAGTTCGCCACTGCAGCACCCACAGCCGGAGGAGCCGGTCTGGCAGTCACGTTAGGGGCCGCAGTCTGCAACGCGGCCTTCTTCGCAGCGGCGTTGAGTCGACGTGTCTCGGCAGCCTTGAGCGCTCTCGTCTTTCGTTCAGCATCGACTTTTTCTTTCAGCTTCCGGTCGTGCTCCTCCTTCGTAACGCTGAGCTTTAGTGTGACTTTCTTCATGCCACTGGTCAGACTGTCCATGTCGGTGGCATTGCTCGCGGTAGTAAGGGGACGTGTCTGCTCTTGCTTAACTTGCACCGCTGGAGTCGTGGAAGTCGCAGATTTTCGGGGTGACGTAGGCGCACTGGAGGAAGATGTGGCCAACTTTCTGGGCTTCGCTGGCACCCGCAACTTCTTGCTGTTGAGTTGAGAAATGCCGTTGACCGGCACAGGTGGAGGATTCATACTGCCGTTGGAGCCGAACGCCTGCGCAGATGGCAAGGATGGTACCGGCGGCGCGTCTGCATCGACCGTGCTGCTGAAAACATCCAGAGTACTGCCAGCACTCAGCCGCCTACTCACTCTCCGCTTTTCCGGAGCAGGCGTTTTCGTTGGCAAGACAGAAATGGTCTCTCTTCTGCTGCTCCTACTCTCTGAGCGACTGGCCGCACGAACGCTATCCAACTCATCGCTGTGAACACTCTCAGCGCGGACGGGAGCTTTGGCCTTGCGGTCACGTAGCTGTCTTGGTCCCTCGGCGTTGGCAGGCGAAGCAGCTCGCGCGTGCGTTTCCTTCTTTGGTCGGACACCGCCGAGCTCTTCTGCAGTAAAGCTCTTAGTTTGTCGGTGATACGGAATGAGTAGCTTGGAAAGCTCCTGAGTAGCGATCACCCAGTCAACCTCCGGCGGTGGGGGTATCGGTGCCTGTTGAGCAGTAGGTGTATCGCGAAGTGTTCCGGCGATCGAGCGAGCGAACTTGTCGGTATCAACCACCTTGTATGCAAAAGACTCGGTTGGAGTTGCATAAGTAGGTTGCGGACCTGTGCGAGCCTTTTTGCCTTGCGGAGGGGGTGGCGGATTGACCTTCATCTCTAACGCTGTCAGGTTACTGGCAGACCACCAATTCTTATCGTATTGCAAGACCTCTGACGCCGCGACACCATTGATAGACAGTCCGGTCATGTGGTCACTTATGTCCATGACTGCTCTGACGTCATTTGTAGAGGTAGTGATTGGCGCGGCGCAGAGTCCAGACAGATGGCTCAGAACGCCACTGCACAGCGCGCGATCGCTATATCCTCCCTCAAGCACACTAATGACGCGACCTTCGCAGCCCTCGATCTCCTGCGCCAGCTTGACGATGTCTTGCGTGATCCGCGCGTAGAAATCTGTCGGTACGCTCACTTTGTGTCGTTGCATGCCGGCGCCCTCCCACTCGCTCGCATCGAAGCCTGCCGAGATGAAGATGGCTGCCTTTGGCTGTACTTTACCTTCGGATCCCAGGCGACTTGCGTGGTGTTGCAGGAAGATCTTTGCCTTGTCCAACAAGACCATGTAGCGAGTCTCATATAGCTGCCAGAACTCAGCCTCGGTCTTCCATGGCTGCAAATGGACGTTCCAGATCGATTGTCCATGAGCGTTCTCAATGCAGAGACTAGCCGCCTGCACCTTTTCGTCATCTCCCATCTCGCAAGGATAGCTGTTGATGTCGTGGATGCTATAGTAGCCAATGTCAGGACCGAGCTTCTGCTTGTTGTTCCTAGCATTGAGGCGCTTGATGTTGTTCTGGCTGTTGCGTTCCCAAGTAATGGCCTGACTGCCGTCTCCGTGGTGGAGGTCGAAGTCCAGAATCGCGGCATGGGTCAGGCCATGGGTCTGAGCGGCGTACTCAATGCCAACGTGGACATTGTTCAACCAGCAAAATCCGCTTGGTTCGTTTGCGGAGCAGTGGTGACCCGGAGGGCGGACGGCGACAAATGCGCGCTTCGTCTTCGTGGACTCATTGAATGTCGCATCCACAGCGTCTGCAACAGCTCCCAACGCGCCCTCGAAGGCTTGCTGAGACTCATTCGCAAGGTAGAGATCGCCTTCATGAAGTGTTGGTGCTTCAGTCTCCCCGAGTGCTGGTCGCCGATCAAGCTCCTTGACCCCCGCTGCCAGCTTCTCCGGGGCTGCGCGACACATCCTCTGAAGCTCATTCATCCATGCAGTTCCATGCACATTTGTCACGAATGAAGAAGTAACGTCGAGAGTCCGTCCCGACCGACGAATAGCAAAAGGTGGCCTCGAAGAAGGCTGGCGGTCTGGATGAGGCGCATTCTCGGCTTCTGAGTGGTGTTTCCCAAGACGAACGTATGCAGTGGAAGCACCGAGGACACTCGCATGAAGACGCTCAGGTCTCTCCACGATCATGGATAAGGAGGTCTTGTTGGTTTTGAGGCGCGAGAATCGGTGCCCATAGCAAGCATCATGCAGAATGACCACAATCTCTGTTTCCGAGCCGACTTGTGCATGACCTGACAGCTCCTTTGCGAAGTAGTCTGTTGCGACTTGCGCGGCCGTAAGTGGTATGGGCTCCTCGATCAACTCCCTGCTTGTATGCGCCTCCCTCAAGCCGGAGATCAAGTTGGAGATCGATCGCTTTGGCGTTGGTCTCCTCGGCGAGTCCGGCTCTTCCTGGCCGAGTCCTAGCGACGACCTCGAGCTCCTCTTCTTGATCATCGGGGACGAAGGTCTGCGACTCGCGCTAGCAGAACTGGATGGGCGTGCGCCGGGCGCATTTGGCAGACGAGGCGAGGGCGGATTCGAGAACCCAGCGGAATGAGAGACGCGGCGCGATGCAGGGCTCGACATGTTCGGGGTCGGTGGGTGGGAAGATCTGCCAAATGGGACATCTTTCGTGTTTGCGACAGGAAGCGGCTTCGGGGGTTGCGACAAGTTGGTGGTGTCGAGTGTGACATCGAGCGGAGGCGGTTTGGGAGGATCCACGGGCGCCCCGAAGGACTGATGTGGCTCCATGGAGTGGTCTTTATTACTGTGTGATGTTCGCCGCCTGGGCAGATTTGCGAAACAAGTTGTCCTCTCGAAGAGTGTGTTGATGTTTAGCTACAAATAAACGCTTCCCTGCAGAGTTACGTCGCGATCGCGTCTAACTAGGAATCGCGCCCCCACTTTGCGACACGGACAAGCAACTCGAGGTTCGACCACGGACTTCAGAGGTAACACATTGCGACATTCAGGAGCTACCGACATCCTCTGCTCCGATGCCATACCGCATATTGCGCTCAGCGGAGACGATGCGCTTCGAACACTGGCAGATTTCGCTTGGGAAGCACTCGCCGGGGCTGAACATCAGGCCGAAGCCTTTGAAGGACGTAGTCTTCCAAACATTCGGATCGATGGGAGGATGATGCGTAGTGCATGCGAAGACTGTTGCCTTCTTTGCCACTCCATAACGCTACAATTCGTGGTATCATCTTGTTCAACTCTTTCTCGTCCTCCCTGCTATGCTTCGTCGGCCCACAAATGCATCATACAATCCTCCCACACTCGATTTCCCTCCATCTCACTTGTATATCTCGTCAAAAGGTCGAGTATCCCCAAAGCAACTTCCCCAGACCTCATTTACTATCCTCGCGGCCTGTACATCGTCCTTGCAAGCCGGCCTCGCCGCCACACTCAGCGTTGCTCTTCTCCTTACACACTCTTGCAACTGCTGGGTAATGTTCCATTGCTTTCGCGTGAAGAATTCCCGGATGAACCTGCACTCTCCACTCAACATGCTCGCTCTTATTTCCATACACGCTGCGTGCCGTAAGTCGAGCGGGTCGAGCTTGAATCGCATGTGGTCGTAGGCGTGGACCATCTCGTGCGCCAATGTATCTTCTAGATGTCCTCGATTCCGAAACTGATTGGCACATAGGAGGATGCCATGTTCAGGGCTGAAGCCTCCGCTTTGGTGGTCGTCACAACGCCGGCAGTAGACGTTCTTCCGTGATATTGATGCTGAGCCATCTTGAGGTCCGAGTAGATCGATGTTGTGTTTCATGAAGGTGATGATAGGTGAAGCTTTGAAGAGCCAGGCGACATCTTCATCGCATTGTTTGCAGTCTTTCTCCTCATTGAGAATGTCGCGCTCTTCAAAGTAGGCTTTGCGGAGACTGGGTTGTGCGGAGCCGGTGAGGATAGAGAAGAAGTTGGACCAGGTCAGGTATGTCTCGTCTTTCGCCGGGTTCGCGGTCGCGGGACTGTCCATGCTTGTCTGTCTGCAGTGATGTGGGTGGTTTCGATGAGCATCGAATTGCAAGTCGAAGTCTGAAGCTTCGGGCCTCCACATTTTAGCGGAGTATCACATGCAAACCTACACAACCGAAACCATTCCAATGATTGTGAAGAACGAAAATTGCCAACAAGAATCACGAGAATTGCATTCTTTGATCACTGTCGTTCTTCAAATTCTGTTGTAAAGTAGCCCTCCGTTTTCGCCCTCGCCAATGCGCCAGTCATTCCGAATGCTCCAAGATGCAAAGAAATTACGAAACCGCTCCGAGAAACACAGCTCTCTGGCTTCATCACTGCGAAGCGCTGGCCTTTTCCTTCTTCACATCGCCGCTCGTCCGCTGGTAATGTCGCTCGCCCTTGACACAGTGCTTGATGATCCAAGGATGCACCTCGACCTCTTCTAACGACAAACGCTTCTCCGGATCCAACACCAAAAGTCTCTTGATCAAATCCCTCGCCTCATTACTGACAAACGGAGGAATAGTCATCTCGCCTCTCGCGATTCTTCGTTGTGTCATCACCGGTGTGTCCTCGAACGGCGCCTCTCCGACCAAGAATTCGTACGTCAAGACTCCCAAACTCCACAAGTCGACCGCCTCTGTGTACCAATTTTCCTCACGTCCGGGCTTGATCATCTCCGGAGGTAAGTAGTCCAGCGTTCCACACATCGTCTTGCGTCGATTGTTTGGCGCATGTACGCTCCAGCCGAAGTCCGAAATCTTGATCTCGCCGTGCATACCAACGAGGATGTTTTCGGGTTTGATGTCGCGATGCATTACATGCTTCTTGTGTAGGTACTTCAATGCGCTGGCCATTTGAGCGATGTACTGCGCTGCTTGCCATTCAGGAAAGCGCTGGGCCTTCCGGAGATGCTTGTACAGCTCGCCTTGACCGGCGAATTCGAGAATGAGGAATATTCGTTTCGTGTCGTGGAAGTGTCCATACAGTCGTAGGATATTTGGATGTGCGAGGTTGGACTGGATCTCGATCTCTCTTCGGACCTGCTTCTCCACCTTGCCCTGGGTGATCTCGCTCTTGTGAAGGACCTTTAGCGCGCAAACGAAGCCAGTGGCTCGTTCGCGAGCGAGGTAAACACGGCCGAACTTTCCCTTTCCTAGAGGTTTGCCAATTTCAAACATGGTCAAGTTCCAGTTCTTAGGCTTTGCGACGGCTTGACTGATGTGATCGGTGTCTGATGGTCGCGATTCGGCGGACGTTCGTTGTGCGGCTTGCGAAGGTAATGTGATCTTTGTGATGGTGGAGTGAGTTGTGTTGGGCTTGCCGGCTGCATTTGCTGGCAGTTTCTGGAGGGGTAATTTCATCCGACTTGGAGCAGTCGCTGCATTCAGGTTCGATATTGAGGGGACGGTGCTGACAGAGCCCTGATCGAGTCGTTAAAGACATTGTGCTTCAGAAGCGGTCGAGCTGTCGCATACCTTTGCCTTGTGCTGGTAGGCATTGCTGTCCTGGTTCTCATCTTGAACAGTGATAGATTCGAAGCGCTGCTCGAGCGCCTGCATGTCCGCCATTTCGAAGTCGTCAATGAATGTGAGGTGTACAGCAGTTCAGCAGTGGACTGAGTTGAAGTGATGCTGCTTGAGATAGAGCGTGTTGACGCCACCGTCTCCCAAGCAACCGGCCGGAGCTGAATCCGGGTCGGCCCCACCACGAAGCTCTGGCAGGCCCAGTATTTCTCGATTACAAGTACGATTACAAGGACGACATTGAGACCGTGTTCGCCATGTCGTCGCTCTCTTCCAACGATGCTGCCGGCGTGCAGTCGCATACCAGCCGGAATGGTGTCTGGAAAGTCACGACACGAAAGCAACCAATCCTCAAAGCCGACCCCATCGAGGAGCTGCACAAGGACGTCGGAATCCCAATCCCAGAAATGATCTTTGGCGACAACTTCGTAGCGATTACGCATTTGAAGTCGGGCTGGACCTTGAACTTCAACGCTCGCGATGCGCTGGACCGCGTGAGTAAGACGGAGGAGGGCATGCTCCAGGTAGCCGTGGCGGAAGAGTGGAAGAAAGAGCGATCGCATCAGGAGGAGGTCAAGCAGGTGGTGAAGCCTTTTGACTGGAGTTACAGCACAGACTTCAAGGGAACGACACATGTGGGAGATGCAAAGGGAGAGTGGCAGATCTCCACACAGGCTAAGGATCCTGTTCGAACAGATCTGCTCAGTCGGCAGGATCCCATCCAATTCTTCAACGAAGTTGATCTTTTCGAGGACGAGTTGGCGGACAATGGCATTGCGATTTTGAACATCAAGGTTCGCATGATGCCGGATCGATTGCTGCTGCTCAGCAGATACTTCCTGCGGCTGGACGGTGTCATCGTGCGACTTCGAGACACGCGGGTGTACGTCGAGCATGGTTCGAACAAAGTCATCCGACAGTTCACATCGAAGGAGGAGAAGTACGAGGTGATTCAAGAGAAGCTGAAGGGGATGCGAGAGAATGTCGCAGAGTCCTTCCGCGATGTCAACAAGATTTCTCCGTTGTGCCGGACGATAGAAGACACCACGGACGTCTTCGAGTTTTCATGAGGTCGCATGGAACTGCTTGGTCGGAAATCACCTCTTACGGCATGGACGACAAGCCGTAGCAAAGCCAGTGGTGTCAACCTTTGCTAGGTCCGAGCATTTGCGCGTGACCCTGGCGGGCCTCGAGCAAGAATTTGCCACCGCGGAGCGTTCAGTCTCCCAATCTAAGAAGGAGCGGAAGTAATGCTGAGCGTGCAGCTGGCGTTTGCCATCTACAAACCACCTCGATAGTATCCTCCTGCCCAATTGGCTATCGCTATGTGGTCTTGCTGGCAGCATGCTCACGCCGCCTGGCGTTCATCATCCGCGATCTCAGGAAGTCGACCACGGAGCCATTCTAGCTTGCTTCCGACAGGACGTAGCTATACTGAGCTTGAACTGCTCAGCCATTGGCTTCTAGTGGAGATCAGAAGTTGTAGGCGAAATGCCACATGGAACGGCCATCGTTCTAAGATGTTCGAAGCTCGAGCCGCGCGCCCCAACGCAACTTGCACGAAGCTGAGTAAAGTGGTGGAACATCAGATTCCTTGCGTGATTGGATTGATGTGATCGATTGGAGTTTGGACGATGAAGGGTCTTTGTTGATGGTGAGGTGGAAGCTGTCCCTCCTGATCCACGACCTCGGCAAACAGTCCGGGGGTTGAGTTTAGGTGAACCAAACTGTACAGCTCCTTTTCTCCATGTACCTCCCTCGCTCCACTCAAACTGCACCGCACATTTTGGAGGCCGACAGCTTGGAGTTCGCAGTCTGCGCTAAAGAACAGACCTGTATTTCGAGGATGCACGGTTCAATTGGAAGAGCTGACAATCCGTTGGCTCCCCAGCTTCTGCTATACAGTCCAAGCTACCGGAGTCCAACTTCTGTGTTGCGGTTTGAGCGGAGCGATGGAGGTACTGTCTGATCGGAGGCGAAAGGTATCTTGTGTTGTGTCCTGCGCGACTATATGACCAGAGACTAGCTCACATCATGATGGAGGCAATGTCGATTGCGACCCAATGAAGCGGATAATCTTGAGTTGATTGAGACAACAGCAGGTAATAAAAGCTCGATCTGGCATCGGCCACACCGTGAGACACGGCTCAGCTGACTTGCTGCATTGTAAGGCTTTCTGCTGCCTGAAAGGACCGGAGATGAAAGCTACAATGAACTCAGGTAGACTGCAATACCATCATGTATCACTCTGCGGAGCCACAAGCGGTCCACCAGCCCGTTAACGCTCGCAACCTTGCCAAGCTGATACGACATTCATGCTCTGCATTGCACATTCCCAGATCACAAATGATGGCGGCTTCCTTTCGATAAAGTGTGCGGGTGTGCACCAATGGGCGTGTACCGCAGATCAGTCCACGAACTTGTATCGAAACGTGCCAATTCCAGCGGACCACTTGAACGTGCCTCCGACTTTGATCGAACGGCTTGAGCAGTACGCTGCACCGCAAAGCGAGTCATGAGTATGACGGTGCATGAGAGACCAATTGCTCTCGCCATTCTTTCCGAGGTCGATCAGCCATGAGGAAATGCTCGACGCGATATACCAGCTTTCCAACTTGACGTGCACATAAGTACATTCATCATTTCCGACATCGTCCGCAGCTGTTTCCATGTCCTCGCTGAGCCGTCGGGCCCACCATAACTCGACCGGAAAATGCACTTCGATACCTCCACAGCTTCTGAGTCGCAAGCACGAGTGCAATAGGTCGCGAACATGTTCCACGGACGCCGAGAAATCTCGCACTGTGATCTTCGGCCTCTTGATCAGCTGCCGGTTGCGTTTGCCAATGTTGTGCAAATATTTGCAGAAATGCGCGATGTCGTCAGTGTTGCCCAGGTGGAACTCGAATGCATTCATCTTATAGAACATGGGCAAGGACTCGGCCCGGACTTGCTTGCTCGTCTTGGAGATGGCAGGTTGTTCGGAGGACATTGAGTCTTGCTGTCGACAGGCGCTCGGGGCTAGAAGTGGCTTGTCGTGAACGATACAGCACTCATAGATGCGACAGCGAAGTTCGGGCGGAAGATCCATGAGACGGAAGGGCTGGAAGGTTCCCTGTGTCACGTCAGTCAAGTACGGAAGAATCAGAAGGTCCATTACTGACGCCAAAAACGTTGGCCTGAGACACTGCTGCATTGGCTTGAAAAGCAGTTTCGTTGGCTCGCAGCGCGTTTTCGTTCGCTCTGAGCGCAGTCTCATGTGCTTGACGTGCTTTCTCATTGGCTTCGTTTGCTGCTACACTGGCTCGACGTGCGGCTTCATCGGCTTCACGCGCGGCTTCCTCGGCTTGACGTGCTGCTTCATCGGCTTGATGGACTGCGGCAGTGGCTTGACGTGCCTGAGCATTGGCTCGACGTGAAGCTTCGTTGGCTTGGATCGCGACTTGTGTGAGCTGAGGTGGGTCGGCGCTCGCTTGAGACGCTTCTGTGAGAGCCATTGCGGCGGCGGGCCTGCAGTGCGTTGTGACGGCCAGTGATGAAGAAATTCAAATGTCGATGATGTTGATGAAGAGTGCAAAGCTGTAAAAGAAGAAAGAGCGTCGCGTCAGCTTCGCTGCAGGAGCGCGTTCCAGGCACGAAGCCACTTCACCTCCCTTTCTCACTTCACTGCACTTCACTCATCCATCGTACCACAGCTCCTGTAAAGAGCCACAGTCTTCGGCGTGAGGATCACATGCCGGTCGATGCACCTCTTCTGTAGCTCCATCTTCCGCGGCCTGTGGGCATTCACGGCATGTTCCCCAGATAGCATTTCATCAGTCAGCCCGAAATCGATCCATTCGATTCAGTTGAGTGTTGGGATCTGTTTAGGCTCAAGTTTGTCTCAGTCTCCCGCGCGAGTGCTTACTGCGGACCAGTACGCCCGTTCTTGAACACATTTGGCAGCTGGTATGATGGGTAGTGTACATATTAGCTATTTCCTACTTACAATGTAACACGACGATCTGTCTCGTGAATCCACGCTTCAAGCCTTCTTCGCATCCCTCTCCGCCTTCCTCAACGCTCTCTTCCGGATGCCTTGGTGCATGGACTTATTGATCCACAACACAATCGTGCTCTGCGTCCCCACAAAACTCGAGATCGCCCACTGCATAATCGCATGCGACCAGTAAGGCGTGCACGTAGCCGGGACACCCTGCGCACCACCATGTCTCCCAATGCTTGATAGCGCAGCGCGAACGAACTTCTTCGGCGTTGGGATGAGGAGAGACGGCCGCTTGATCTTGCTCATGGCGGATGTGACGAGGTAGGATTGCACCAGCTGCACTTTGATGTTGGAGGATGCCAATTCGGAGCTCAATGCAGATGACCACTGTTGCAGGAAAGCTTTGCTGCCGCTGTAGGTGGCCAGGAGAGGAGTTGGCATAATTCCGCCGAAGGATGCCATTGTCAGGATCAAACCACGCTTGCGTTTGATCATGCCTGGAGCGACCAGCTGCGTGACGCGAAGCGTACCCATGCAGTTGATCGTGATGATGTCTCGAAGTTCCTTCTCCGGCGTCTCGTTGAACGGCACAGGGATATTGTGGCTCTGTCCAACATTGTTGATCAAGATCGACACGTCCAATCCGTTCACAAGCTCTTTCAGCGAAGCGTAGTCCGTATCCTTGTCCGCTGCGAAGTCCATTGCCAGCACTTTCGTCTCCACCTTGTATTTTGCCTCAATCTCCGAGGCGAGAGTGTCCAGCTTTGACTTGGTGCGGGAGACGAGGAGGATGTTGTAGCCCTTGCCTGCGAGCTGTTGTGCATACTCTTTTCCAATGCCGTCCGAGGCTCCTGTCACAACGGCCCATGTTCCTTTCATGCCGAATTTCGAAAGCTGAGGTGTGAGTATTAGTCAATGTCGTATGTCTGCCGGGCCATTGCTTCATACCGATGTGCCAGGCAGAATAAACAACGAAGCGATCAGCCTCCAGAACGAGAGGATCTTCAGCGACAACCAAAGGACGCCAATGAAAGAGAACACCAGGGCCGTGACCGCTGCCAGAGGGTTGTTGAGCGCTGATCCGTCCATGGTTCCGGATTCCAGTCCCACGACGTTCTGTAATTGCAATGTCGAGAATGAACGAGAACCAAAGTTCAGAAGTCTGGAAGTGATGTTGAGCTTCCCAATCCTCGGCGTCCCAAAAGTTCCTTGCTCCTGAAAGCCAAGCCCTGCGAACCATCCGCTCTCGCCCGACTTCACATGCTCCTTTGCTAGCAGTCAGACTACATCTACAACAATTAAACATCTCGGGAATAGTCTCGATACTGTTACTAGATGTCACAACTGTCATCCTATCTACCGCCGGGAGAAGGCTTCCTCCCAAAGTGGCTACTCTTCGTGTGTCCTCGAACCCACCTTCAGAAACGACACATCATCCTAATACTCTCACAGATCGCGGTAGTCGCCCTCGGCAACAGCATCCAAAGCTACACCTCTCTCCGTGGAACCCGCGAAGTCTACGCCGGCAACACTCCGAGCGCCGTCACTCCCCTCTCAGCCCGTACATTCGGAACCTGGACGGCCCTCAGCAGCATCATCCGACTCTACGCGGCGTACAACATTGGAAATCCAGTGGTCTACCAACTCGCTCTGTGGACGTACGGGATCGCGTTTGCGCATTTCTTCAGCGAGTGGTTAGTCTTTGGCACGGCGAAGTGGGGACGTGGGTTGGGAGGGCCGGTGTTTGTGAGTACTGTTACGACGGCATGGATGGTGAGCCAGTGGGGATGGTATGTTAGATAGAGAGAGGGTGTGAGGTCTTTATAGATGGGGCCGTGAATCAAGTCTTGTGGACAGTGGAAAGGATGCGGACAAGATGAAAGTAGATGTCATTGTAAACGTTAAGATACTCCGACACTATAGCCATGCATAGCCTATCATCCACTACCCGACGTTGAAGCCAGTGGACGAACACAACCCATCTTCCAAACGCCGCAACACCAACGCTTTCCAAACCAATATTCATATATCATCTCCCTTCTTCCCCTACTTCTGCGCAGACCCACGGCCCTGCTTGACTAGCCACAGCAATAGATCGACCTTTGTTGCGATGGCCTTTGCCTTGATGTTGTTGCTCGAGTCACGCTCGGTGACAATCGCAGCCGCATTCCACACGAGGAAGCGCTCGAGAACCTTCAATGGCGTGTTCATCGTGATCTCGACGTACTCGCGCTTGCTCTCGTCGCCCTCGGTCGCCGCCGCGTGCTTCTCAATCGGCCTGATCTCGTCCAACTTGGCGAAGTTGAACATGACGTCGCGAACGGGGTTGCTGATCGTCACACGGCCGGAAGAGAGATATGACAGGCAGTTTCCGAGCGTGACCATACCAACCAGGCGCTGGCCCTTGGTAGACGTCACAGGAACTTGGTCGTAGCCCTTGTCGCGCATCATCTCAATCGCTTCGTCGACGCTGGCGGTCTCGGATATGGTCTGAATAGGCTTGAGACGGAGATCGCGGATCTTGGCGTCCGCAACTTCGTCCTTTGAGGTGGTCTTGGTGAGGATCGGGAGTTCGGGCTCCTTTGTTGCGGGCTGTGTTGCGTTGGTGGGAGGGGTTGATGGTGCGGTCAAGGGCATGGAGGGAGGCATGAGATCGTTCGCGGCAAGCCAATCATCGTCGACGAATTTGCTGAGGTAGCTGCGAATGCTATCGGGGAGAATGACAACGACCGAGTCGTTCTCGGTCAAGTTCATCTCCTTGATCGCTTTGATGCAGGCGCTCATGGCAGAGCCGGAGCTACCGCCACAGAGAAGACCCTCCTCGCTGATCAGACGGCGAGCCCAGTAGAACGAGTCTCGGTCGTCCGTCTTGTACCAAACGTCCACCTCCTTTTGAGACAGAACATCAGGGATGAAGTCGTAGCCAATACCCTCGATCTTGTACGGCTTGTCCTTGTGCTCGTCATTCAAAGATGCTGGAACAGCCAGGATGGAGCCTTGAGGATCTGCTGCAACGATCTTAACCTTGTCTCCATGCACTTTGCGGATACCACGAGCAATGCCAGTGATTGTTCCTCCAGTACCAGCTCCGGCCACCACAGCGGCCAGCTTGCCCTGGACAGCGTTTGTCTGTTCCACAATCTCCGCAGCGGTGCCAAACTCGTGCGCCGCAGGATTGTTCGGATTGTTGTATTGATCCAAGATGACTCCTCCTGGGATCTCTTTCTCCAATCGTCGAGCAACTCCGATATGGCTCTCAGGACTGTCCCAAGCGGCTGCAGATGGTGTCCGAATGATCTCAGCACCTAGTGCCTTCAAAACGCTGACCTTCTCCGTGCTCATCTTCTCTGGCAAAGTGATGATCGTCCTGTATCCCTTGACAGCTCCCACGAGCGCCAGACCGATTCCGGTGTTGCCACTGGTTGGCTCAATAAGCACACTGTAGCCAGGCTTGATGCGACCTTCTTTTTCCGCTGCCTCGACCATGCGTAGTGCAATTCGATCCTTGACACTGCCTCCAGCGTTGAAGAACTCGCATTTCGCGTAGATGGCGCACGAGATACCGACCGATTGCGGGATGCGGTTCAACCGAACGAGTGGCGTGTTTCCGATGTTCTCGAGAATGGATTCCATGGTGACTGCAGATCTGGGGGGTGGGGAGGTAAGATGCGACATTATGGGCGGTTGTATTGAGGAGTTCGCTTGAAGAGTGAAGAGGAAGGAAAAGGAGACGAAGATCGAAAACGTACCAAAAGGTCGGTCGTCGTCTTTCGATGTTGCTCTTGCGTGCCAGACCCTTGGGTCGATCAATGAACCCTTCCACCCGTCGATAGCCGAGCCGACGACCCGCCGAGCGAACAATGCTCTTTGTTCTGGTCTGAAAAATCTGAAAAATCTGCCGAAGAGGTTCATGCAGAAGGCGGAGCGGTGGTGCATTAAACGCCCTCGCCGCTGTGCGACCCTGAAATCGCTCTGCCCACCTACTCTTTCCTTGAAGGACGGCTTGCGCGGGACGAATCACTCGTTCGTCAGCTGTAGAAGGGGACAGCTCCCGGAACAATCGCAACAACAGCCAAGGAATGGATGGAGAAGACACGTCCGCCGTTCGTTCGATCTATCAACTCAATCTCGCGATGATCAATACCCGCTCGCCCCGGCCGAGTTCAAGGCTTCCTTCCGCCTTTCGATCCTCATTCCAGCTTCGATCCGCCCCGGCGCCGTCTGGGCAGCAATGATATCCATGGATGCTCGAGAATATGCTCAACACTGATCCTGTCTTCCGGCTTCGACTGAAAGATCTGCCTCAAGAAATCATCCAAGTCTTGCTCATTAACAATTGACTTGCGCAATTTTCCATTTGCCGCTCTTCCTCCAGTCCAAGCTATTCGAAAGATTAGACACACTCAATCACTGGTAACCGTAGAGAACTGTTGGTACTTACTCGACACACCCGTGCGCCGGTCCCGGATAGGGTCCTTGCTTTGTGAGTCCCGGGGCGCTGAGACCGCACTGCTGCTCGTTGTCGGTGAAGAACTCAACGCCACACTGCTGCAGCAGTCTAACTTCAGCGCTTTTGGCGTCGAAGGAATTTGGTACGCCCGCTGGCTTTCCGCAAAAAAAGGGGCCCATCTCCGGTCATCCTGTATGATTCTGCTCCCTGGCAGTCATTTCCAGACCAGAAAATGATCTCGAAGGTTTTGAAGGCCTGCTCGTGCTCTTGACTTTCGAAGTTTCGACACTTAACAAGTAACACCCTGCTCGTCACTTCCGGCACCTGCCTGAGTTTGCCTGTCCGAGAGCGCGACATGTTCTCTAACAATAAAAAGATCCATCTTGCGCCCGCTGGCGCCATTTGAAGCAGATTGCACCCTCGCCTCGTCTTCAGTGATCCTGATCCCAGGCAGCTCAAGAAGCGGGACAGTCCCAACAACGACATGCAAACCTGTGCTTGCCAAGAAACGAACGAGAAGGACGCATATGGGAAGGAAAAGACATGTTCGCGGTTTGTCGATCCATCTACTCAGTCTTCCTCGCGATGATTTCTACGCACTCACTCCGGTCTGGAAGGCGTCTGTTAAGGTAATGCTAGTATGCGAACCATGGATGCTCGAGCATCTGCTCAACACTGATCCTGTCTCCCGGCTTCCACTGGAAGATCTGACTCAAGAGATCATTCAAGTCCCTCGCCTCCTCTTCTGCGATCCTGGTCCCGGGCAGCTCAAGAAGCGAACGCTGAGTGTGTGCCGTATCCCCATTTCCAACCTCTTGAGGAGCATCTTCATCGCCAATATCGGCTATCATTTCGTCTAAAGGATACTCATTGGTCCATGTTCGATCATTCAAGCCCCTTGGCAGCGGCTTGCCATCTTGATCGAACGCAGACGAGCGTGCATCCCAGCTACTCCACCACGGTTCTGGCATCTTCCCTTTCATTTGCACCCATTGCTTGATGATTTCATTCTCTGTGCCCATGAAAGATTCGAATATAGGCGTCCCAGCTCTGATTTCAAATACGACACATGCGAGGGACCACAAGTCTGAGTATTGATCGTATCTCGACTCAAAGATGGTCTCTGGCGCACGATACATCAGAGGTACTCCGATGTCTTGTGGTCGCGGAGGATCGTCGAGAGGAAAGCTCACCCCAAGGTCAATTAGGAAACCCTCCTCGGCGAGGAATCTCTCTTCGGGCACTTTGGCAGCCGCAACGATGTACCGTGAAACCGAAGGTCCAAGGCTCAACCCGGACATCATTCGCGGCTCCTCCTTGGTAGGCTGCCCGAAGCGTTCGTATATCTCCTCTTCGGTCCATTCGTCTATCGACTTCAACTTTAGCAGGACGTTTGGTACAGTTATGTCTGCCAAAATGTTAGTCTTGGTTGGCATGAGGGTTCGAAAGGAGATGACTTTCCTCCATGACCAATCCCACTCGAGTGCAAGAAACCGACTGCCTGCGCTACTTGTTTCGAGATCTTCCGGGCAACCTCAGCGCGTAATCTACGTGCATAGCGGCTGTCCCTGTACTCGTACAGACTGGGTAAAGCTGGCCCTGCTACCTCCGACACGAGGCAGAAGTGGTTTCCGTTCGGACCAGTGATGGCGAAGTGCGCCAGCAGGCAACGAACATGAGCTCGCCCCGGATGGGTGGATACTGAGCTTGACAAGGATTGTTGTGTCCGAAGCTCGACGCAATTCGCAGTTTCGCTGGCCTTGATAATCTTCAGTGCCACGTATCGAGCTGCAATAGAATCACGAGCGAGCCATGTGGTGGAGTAGCCTCCGGCGCCGAGTTTGAGAAGGACTTTGTACCTATCGTCATAAACGTCGCCCAGATGTACAGGATGGAAGCCGCCAGGTCGGTAGCCTTCGATGTCCTCAGTCGCCTCGATACCCAGAGGATGATACAGCCTGAGCATTCCTCATGGAATTTATTCTCCTGATACAGGTAGCAGATCAAGTTGAAAGGCGAAGCGGTCGACAGAGATACGGCATGTGTAGATGGAAAGTCGCTGTCGACGAGTTGAGATCCGAGTTTCCAAGGACCGCGATGGCTGGCAATGTACTTGTGCCGGCCATGTATATGCAGTGACGCTCAGTAAGTGACACACTTCGCCATGGAACAGTGGTCTCTTGTCTCGAGACAACGACGAGGGAAGAGCGTGTGGTCCACGGGTGCGCATCTGAATGGCACCTGCCATGACTAAGCTCTCTGGCCTTAGGCAGCCACAAGGGCAGCCATCCCATGAGCTCCGCTCTGCCCGCTCGTTCCTGGGCAGGCCAACGTCCACCTCAAGCACTCTTCGTTGCAACAGTTTATCAGCAGTTCTTCGGGAGAGCCAAGGAGATCATCTGCCCTTGAAGATGAGCCGAGCAATTGACGAAACTCAGCCAGAACTTCGAAGGACGATGTTAGCAGTCCGACCGCATAGCCGCAGCTTCCACTCTGCAGACGTCATTAGCGTGAGAGCAAGTAGACATATATCTACCTCAGGTAAAAGGCATTGGACGAGAACTTATTCCAATCGCTTTCCACATACGACCACTGCCAAAGAACTCACACCATCACTCTCAAGCATACCACCAACATGACAGAATCACCACGCCTCGCCTGGATCGGCCTGGGCAACATGGGCCGCGGCATGGTCAAGAACATCGTCGAGAAAGGCTCGCACTCCGGTCCAGTGCTCATCTACAACCGCACCGCCGCCCGAGCAGAGAAACTCGTCGAAACGCTACCATCCGGTAAAGCCAAAGTGGTCACCTCTATCGAGGAAGCCGTCAAGGGAGCCGACATCATCCTCGCGTGTGTGTCCAACGACGCAGCCATCGAAGAGACCTTCAACGCCGCTCTCGCGGTGCCGGAGTCAAAGGGCAAGCTGTTCGTCGACTGCTCCACCGTACATCCAGACACGACCAACAAGCTCGCCGAGACGATCAACGATGCCGGCGCGGAGTTCGTGGCATGTCCAGTGTTCGGTGCGCCGCCCATGGCTGAGTCCGGACAACTCGTCTGCGTCCTCGCCGGGCCCAAAGCACAAGTCGACAAAGTCCGGCCGTTCTGCAAGGGTGTTATGGGAAGGGCGGAGATCAACTACTCCGACCAACCCCATGGCGCAGCGACCAGACTGAAGATCGTCGGCAACACCTTCATCCTGGCTATGATCGAGGCTCTCTCCGAAGGACATGTCCTCGCTGAGAAGTCCGGACTGGGAGTGGAGAATCTTCATTCGTTCATCGAGACGATGTTTCCGGGACCTTATACTGCGTACTCAAACCGATTGAAGACTGGTGACTACTATAGCCGTGACGAACCGGCGTTCTCCGCGGAGCTGGCGAGGAAGGATGCGGGCCATGCGAGAAGTTTGGCCGAGAGTTGTGGGGTCAAGATGAAGGGTTTGGAGGTCTCGGATGCGCATCTGAAGATGGTGGTAGATCACCAGGGTGCGAAGGGCGATATTGCAGGCATTTACGGCGCGGTGAGGCAGGAGAGTGGGTTGAAGTTCGAAAATAAGTAAGCTGCAGGCCGATTTCATACCCGGAACGATATGATGGACTAGACTACAAATGCCACTGTCTCAAGACTTCCCATGTTCTTCGCCGACCCGTGCCCGACTGTACTTCACGCAGTTCAAGAGGCCGCTCGTCCCATCTTCTTTCTCGGCTCTGTCGAAGGCATATCGATTAGCTCTCCATGCAACCGCTTCATGCGACGATTCACTTACCCCCGCCATGGATCCCGCTGGTTTGCTTGCCTCGATCCAACGCCCTGCTCTTGACACCCACGGCAATCGCCTCGTGGCGTTCAACGGACTGGAGGTATCGACTCAAGCCATACGAAGAGCCCTTCTCCCGAGAGATGTTCGGTTGACCATCACGCAAGTCGCCCGACTGCTTCAGACTGCCGCGCGTGGAGGTAATGCTTGCAAGGTCATCGAAGCGACTACGAGGCGCAGTCAGCCATGAACTCTTCCGAAAAGGGGAGACGGCGAATGCTCCGATTACCCTTGGGGTTCATCATTGCCGCCGTTGCCTTCGTCTGCGTTTCGTTTGAGGAGGATTCCGGCTAACGACGCGCTCATCCACACACTGTTCTGTTCCGGACCTGGAGGGGTGGACTTGCGACGGAGATGGGCAAAGTCGCCGGCGGAAGAGACGGATGCTTGAAGAGTGGCAATACTGGCCGGCCGCGCCGATCTTATGTACTCCCCTCCCCTCTCTCCCTCCTGACAGCGACTGTGCCGCTCAAACCCTCACGATGTCTCCATCGTCGAAACGCCTCACCCCAGAACTGTACCACACCCCTTCTGGGATCCTCAACGTGCCACTATCAAGGCTCATATCGACGACCTTGAGCCGGCGACGGCGCGTCACTCAGCTCGCGGGGATGGCCACGCAAGACAAGCAAAGAAGCAAGCTCACGGCCGCTTTTCCTCGGCGATGCACATCTCGGGTGGATCTGCATGGTAGGAAGTGTGCCTGGTGCCTTGTCGGGATCGTCTTCCGGTTCCCAGGCTGTGCGGCCACATGTAGATCGCATGCCTGCAGGAGCCAAGGTAAGGGTGAGAATCAGGAGGTCGTTCGATGCCGCAGTCCGCATGCGGGCCTGGAGAGGGCGGTCGAGACTCAAGGCCTCGGAGGACCTCCGAGAACGACGTGGGCTAGGAGCCCAAGGTCCTTGCTGCTCGAACAAGCGAAAGCGATCTCGTGCCCGCGTGACGTGCTCTCTCGCACCAGATGACAGCTCACACCGACAGGGTGATGTGCATATGCGCCGACAGCGAACAGACAGACAGGTGTGGCTCGCGCGCGCAGCAGAAACATCACATCGCAAGGGCCCGCGAGCCAATCGATCGTTTCCGCTGGTTCGCCGCATCCTCCTGCAGGCGAGCCGCATTGTTGACGCATGGCGGATGTGCCGGTCCGGCTTCCTTCACGACTGCTCCTGTTCAACGACCAGACGTCGTTGTACGAGATACGAGGTGAAGGAATGGGCGGCCTTGACGGCTCCTGTCGGAGGGATGGATGGTGTTGTGCGAGGTACGAGGTGGTCTCGTCGTCTGGTCGAGCGTGGAGTAGTGACTGTAATTTGACATGAGATGGAGTCTGAAGCGGTCAGGATCGGTGATGACGTGCGAGCGGTTTGAGATTGCGGATGAGTGCATTGCATATGCAACTCTGTCGACGCGAGACTCCAGCGCTTGGCACTATCGGCCCATGTCGAGCAGGACTAAGAAGTCATGCGAGTGGGAGAGCAATATCCTGACGATGAGATCGCGCGTGAAGGTGTGTGTGGAATGTGTTTTCTCGTGTAGACGCACAGGCTAGCCCTGATCGAGACACACGGGCTTCAGACCCGCAGCGGCTCAATGCAAAGAGCCATCAGCGCAGATTGTGGTCTTCCAATCATCCCACCTTGGAAATTCATCGTGCACGGGTATGCCACCACCGCCAGTCCTCCTGCGGGAACCTTACAACTTCATCTCCTCGAACCGCGCCAAGCTCTCCTCATACAGCTTCTGCTCGCTCAACAAATCCTTCAAGCGCTGATCCTCCTTCTTCCTCACCTCCTCACCCACATTCTCGCTCAAGGTCCCGATCAACTTCTCCTGCTCGCTCACCGCCTCCGCAGTCTTCGCCAACTTCGGCTTCGTCTTGCCAATCTCCTTGTCCGGGTCAACTTCACCCTTGAGCTGCAAGTACACGGCCGCAGCGGACGACACAGGGTAGACGGCTGTTCCCTTTGGCACAGGCTCGCCGGACTTGAGGACGGTGAGGTCTTTGACGTTCTTTCCAGCCAGGGTCTTGATGGCGAGGACTTCCTTCGATGCGGTCTGGAAGGACTCGTCGTTGAGTGGCTGCACGAACGCCTGGCCGTCTTCTTTGATGGCGTACTCGTTCAGCAGGGAGCGGATAGCTTTGGAGCATCCGAGGAGGAGTTCGTAGTCGCGCTCGGATTTGGGATCGTCAAGGATAGCTTCGTATTGTGGGTAAGCCGCGCGCACAATGGACGGAGTCTTGTCTTCTGGGCGGCGCGGGAGGCGTTGCCAGAGCTCCTCGGTGAGGAAGGGCATGAAGGGATGGATCATGGTGAGGGCGCCTTCGAGGGCGGTATAAAGAGTGTCGATCGCCGACTGCTTCTCTTCCGCTGTGCCGTCGCGAATAATCGATTTGCTGTTCTCGATGTAGACATCGCAGAGCTCGTAGAGCCAGTAGTTGTAGATCGCCTGTGTGCAGCGGGAGAATTCGCGCTTGTTCATGGCATCATTTGCCTCGCGCGCGGCGATGGTGAGCTTGTGCAGAATCCAGCGCTCGGGAAGGCTCTCCTTGCCGGTCTTCCCACCAACCTTCTGAGGAGTGAAGTCTGCCGGGAGGTTGCCGAGGACATACTTTGTTGCTTGGTAGATCTTGTTGCAAAAGTTACGGTAGCTGCGCATGACCTTGACGTCAAAGTTGATGTCTCCGCCGCCGGTCGTGTAGTTGGCCAAGGAGAATCGCAGAGCATCAGCACCGCACTCGTCGATGCCATCGGGGAAAGCTGACTTCTGCCACTTGGTCGCACGATCGATCTCCTTGGGGGCCAAGTTGCCGACGTTGAGCTTGTCGTTAAGTTGCTGCAACGTGATACCGTCCATGATGTCAACGGGATCAATGACATTACCCAACGACTTGGACATCTTTCGTCCTTCAGAGTCACGAATCAGGGAGTGGCAGTATACCTCTGTGAATGGGACCTTGCCGGTCAGCTTAATGCCGAACATGATCATTCTCGCGACCCAGAAGAACAGGATGTCCCAGCCAGTCTCAAGCACCGAAGTTGGGTAGAGCTTCGCGAGGTCGTGTGTGTCATTTGGCCAGCCCAAGGTGGAGAACGGCCATAGTCCGGAAGAGTACCACGTGTCGAGACAATCAGGATCGCGCTCGAGCTCGAACTTCTTGCCTGGGTACTTCTTCTCCGCCTTCTCACGAGCCTCCTCTTCGGTCTTCGCGGTGATCCAGTAACTCGCATCGGTATCGTAAGCTGGACCGTCCTCAAGTTTGACGAACCAAGCGGGCACCTGATGACCCCACCAGAGCTGACGAGATAAGCACCAGTCGTCGATGTTCTCCATCCAGCGATAGTAGGTGTTCTCGGAAGATGACGGCTTCAGCTTGATCTTGCCGCTCTTGACAGCCTCGATAGCGGGCTCAGCCAAAGGCTTCATGTGCATCCACCATTGTGGCTTGAGGATTGGCTCAATGACATCCTTCGACTTGCTGCACATTGGGATCGTCATCTTGTTGTTTGACTTGCCAACGTACAAGCCGAGCTTTGTCAGCTCCTCCACGACAGTGTATCGCACGTCGAATCGCTTTTGGCCTTGGAAAGGTCCGGCGTTCTCGTTCATGGTACCATCGTCATTGAGAATGTTGATGAATTCAAGCTTGTGCTCCTTACCACGCTTGAAATCGTTGAAGTCGTGAGCAGGAGTAATCTTGACAGCACCAGTACCAAAGTCCCTCTCGACAGTGCTGTCGCCGAAAATGGGAAGCAGTCTATCCACGAATGGGTGCTTGACGAACTTGCCAAGGAGATGCTTGTATCGCTCATCCTCAGGGTGGACGGCCACACCACTGTCACCAAGCATGGTCTCAGGACGAGTTGTGGCGACCTCGATGGTCTCGTTGGTGCCGTCAATCGGGTATTTGAAGTTCCAGATCGAACCAAACTCAATCTTCTTGTCGTATCCCGGAACATCAATCTTCGTTGAGCCCTCCAACTCCTTTTGGTCGACCTCGAGATTTGATAGTGCAGTAGTGAGCTTGCAACACCAATTCACCAATCGGTTCGCGCGATAGATCAGACCCTCATCGTGAAGATCGACGAAGGACTTACGCACAGCCGCAGAGAGGTTGGGATCCATTGTGAATGCTTCTCTCGTCCAATCCATAGATCCTCCCAACCGCCTCATGACCTTGTTGATCTTGCTGTGGTATTCCTCTTTCCACTCCCAGACAGTCTCGACGAACTTCTCACGACCCAAGTCGTGTCTCGTCATACCATCGCGGCGGTTGTAGAGCATGTTCTCAACAACACTCTGGGTGGAGATACCAGCGTGATCACACCCTGGAACGTAGAGCACAGTCAGACCCTTCATGCGATTGTACCGAATCATCGCATCTTGCAGTGCTGTTGCCAGTGCGTGACCGATGTGAAGGGCGCCGGTCACGTTCGGTGGTGGGATCGAAATGACAAAGTGTCCTGCCGACTTGACCTCCCCGTTTGCATCAAACTCTGGCTCGTGGAACTTCTCCTTCTCCCACCAGTCGTACCAAGCACTCTCCACGACGGATGGAATGTATGCTTTGTGATACTCGTCGTCCAGCGGCTTGAGGATCTTCTTCTCACCCTTCGGCGTGTCCTCCTTGTATGGTGCAAGCTTCTCCTGCTGCTTCTTCTCCTTCTCTTTCGGTTTCGATGCAGCCTGCATAGCCTTTTGCTTCTCTAATTTGGCAGCGAGTTTGGCAGCCTTCTCCGCCTTCTGACGCTCCTTGGCCAATTCTCGCTCCGATTTCTCCTTCTTTGCACCATCGCCATCACCGCCGTCCTTGCCCGGAGCAGATTGTCCTTTCGGATCGCCATTGGCTGCTTCGAGTAATGCCGCTTTCGTGTCGTTGGATGGTGGAGGAGGTTGACCAGTCGCAGGACCGGTCTTCTCGCCAGTCGGATTGTGAGAAGCGTGATTCAACGCCATTTTGAAGGTGAAAGATCGCTGCCCTGTCCGGGTCGGGGCATACAAACAGCGCCGGAAAAGCGCTCTGGAAAGTATCTTCGATAGCTTGTCTTGAGGTAGTTGGGGAGACTTTCGTTGTCCCGTCTAGTTGGTTAAGAAATTGACGACTGAATGTGAGTCAAGATCGGGATAACAGTCAAGGCGTTTGTCGTGTTATGACTTCGAGATGGAGAGCTCAATAGGTCAAGCTCGTCGACGCTCGTTTGTCACTTTCCATCCAACAGCAAGAATTTGCTGACTCACGTTTGGTGGCGGCTCGGCGCGGTCGGACAGACATTCGTGGGGTGCGTTGGGTGCTGCAACAGAGATCCATGCCATGACTTTCGAAGACATTGACTTGCCAACTCCATCTGAGAAGAGGCACGGCATATCAGAGACAGCTGATGACTGACAATAACTTCGGACCAGGCCCCGTCGGTCTGCCAGTCTTGTTGCTGCCATTGCTGTGACCCGACAAGCCATGTCCTGTTCTCAACCTGGACAGCCAGCAACTGAGGTCCGCAGTATTCTACTCTGTCGGTCATGAACCAAACACACCGGCCGTCGCTGGCATGCGGCCAGATGCTCTCAGTCATACGTTATGTGTATACTCCAGCCTCACGGCCGTCGACGCTTTTCGTCGATACCATCCGCAGGCCTAGGCCACGGCGGGCAGTGTGGCGTTGGAGACAAAAGACCCCTTCATGTGAACATGTCTCACTTCCAGACTTCCTCGCGCCCTCACCTTGAGTAGTCGGTCATATGTTGAGACGGTAGGGAGCGATCCATGTCCACGATTCCCGACTCAATCCTCGTCGCAGTACTCGGGCATTGCACAGTGAGAAAGTTGATCACTCACGGCAGAGATGGAACGGAGTGAGGTGCATGGACGCGGAGCAAATGCAGAGCCACGTCATTGCGAGATGGCTTGCACCTCTGAGAGCCTGAAACGAAGCGAGCCATCTCATCAGTGCTCACCCTCACTTTCGCACTTGCGCTCGCTTGCTGCCCAAGGTGCTTCTAGATCATCCCCCCGGCCATCTTCTTTTCGACAACACCGTCACCGACTACCTACCGCTGCCCAACTACGACCGACACTGATCTCAGTCGCGTCCCCACCCCTGGCAGTCCACACTTGGGCGGCCACACTATCGATCCCGCCAGCCCTGCAAGCAAGGATATCCTGACGTGCCACCGGAAGTGTTCCTGCTCGATTCGCACCAAAAAGAGACGATCGTGCCCAGCCTTCTTCCTTCGTCACCATATACGACATCTCTCCCACTTCTTGTGAGGACATTGCACTCGGCAGACCCCTCTCCAGCGTGCGACGAAGCAGTACTGTGAGCTGAGACCATCCGGTCGACTAACCCAAGGCCACCGCCATGTCGCGATACAGAGCTCCAGACGCCGATCTGGCTTACGGCGACATCCCTCAACGATGGGACCGCGAACGATTCGAACGCTTCGGCAGTAGAGGCGGACCACCGCCGAGATTTGAGGAGGACTATCACTATGAGGAGCGCGACCGTCCTGGCCGCCGTGATGTGGCTGTTGCAGACAGAGAAATCAGCCGAGGACCAGGAGGACGATTCGAAGAGCGCGACCGATACTACGAAGAGGAATCCCGAGCTCGAGCGGCTTCTCGTCGTCGCAGACGGACAGACAGGGAATTGTTTGGCGACATTGACCCACGTGAGGTTGCTGAGATGGCCATGACACCGTATCAACGCAAGGGCAGTAGTCGCGAAGAGATGGATCTGCATTACATGCAGCGAGCGCCTCGTCCGGGCATTCTCCGGAGACAGAGCAGTTTGGACACTTTCGACCGGCGCCCAGTCCGGCAGATGGAGAGGGAAGACTATCGCATCCCGGCATATACACCTGTGCCTCTCCCCGTGCCGCGACGCCGTCGCGAATGGGACGAGCCGGAAGACTATCGCGAGGTTGAGATTCAACGTGAACGAACGGTCCGTAGACGCCGCGGACACAAGCACAAGGAGCAGAGCAGGGCGCCGAGCAGCAGTTCCAGCAGTACCAGCAGCGAGGATGTCAAGAGCCGCGGCGCCAGCACCAAAGCACCTAAGAGCGCGAAAGCACCGAGCATGTATGAGAGCGTGCACGAGACGGTCACCAAGGAAGCACCTCCTCCTCCCCCGACTGCACCCGCTCCCAGCAACCACACCAGCTCGTTCGAGGCGAGCGTACGAGAGGAGAGACGCTTCAAGAAGGGCAAGACTCGCATGCCAAAGCGTCTGGTTCGGGTCGAAGCTATCATGGATCTTGGCTATCCCTTTGATGAGGAAGAGGATTTCTACGTCCTCCGGATCGCTCTCGAGAAGGACCAGATTGACGAGGTCATCAAGATTAGCGAGACCTACAAAGATGGTGGTATGAAAGTCGATCATGATCCTACACTTTCGCCAGCTGACCAACCCACAGAGAAGAAAAAGGTCTATCGCTTCGAAAAGACAGTCGAAGAAGAAGTCAGCGTTCCAGCACCGCCCGTCGGCGAACGCGAGGAAATCGAGCGAACGGAATGGATCAACCCACCAACCGTCCTAATGGGCGGCCGCGCCAAATCCGTGCGCGACGCCTCGCCCTCTGCGAAATCCAGCATCAGTCGCCGCGGCTCACCACGCAACCGCCGCCCCTCCTCTCCAGGCACATACGTCGAGCGCCAAACCATCTACGAGCAGAACCTCGCTCCTCCCGCACCGCCGCCAATCCCAGCCCCGGCCGAATACTACGAGGAACGCATCGTCGAAGAACGCGCCCCGTCCCATCACCGCCATCGCAGCGCCTCTCACGGCGGCGCGCTGGTCGTGCAGGAACGCACCGACTACCGCTCCGACCGGGACATCAACCAGGAAATCCGCGCCCTGGAGTCCGAACGCCGGGCCCTCAAACTCGAGCGCGAAGCGGAGGAGAAGCGCGAAATGGCCCTGCGACTTCGCGAACGGCCCGCTGAAGAATTCCAAATGGTGGAGTACCGCGAACCCCGACGTGGAGAGGATCTGGTGATTTATGAACGGGAGAGGGAGAAGAGTCCCGTGCGGAATGTGATTCGCGTGGAGAAGGATCGGAAAGGTAGGATGGCGCTGGTTCGGTCTGCACATTAAAACCCCACATGCTTGCAAATGGAGGGGTTTGGTTTTTTTCTCATTCGAGGGTGGGTTGAACAGTCCTTCTTCCCTTAGTCCCACACAGTGTGCTTGTTTACGATCGCTGTCGCGCAATGATTTGAGGAGAATTTTCGGCTGACGTTTTGGTTTTGTGGTTGTAGCGAAGCAAAAGGCGAAGATTATTGCTGCCGCGATGGCGACGTTGACTTGAGTGGGAGGGACGGAGATGATATGAGTCTGGGATCGAGTGGGAGGAGTTGGAGTTCAGAGCGAAGAGCAATCTAGCGAGGAGTACATGCTGCATTGAGTCGAACACATCACGGCCTGTGTGTTGATACTTGAAATTGGGCGAAGAGAGCGAGCGGACATTTCTAAGGCGTTGAGCGAATCCAAAGTTGTTGTTCAGGGGTTCAGCGTCCACCGTTGCTACGTCTGACGATTCTCTCTCTCCCTCGGCGGGTCGCAAACACACCACTGACCCGGGCAAGCTTATATTTCACTCCAGAACCAAATCCATTCCCGCAACGACGTCGCTCCATCTCGCTTCAGTCCTCCTTCATCCTCTCCGTAAGCAGTCCCCTCCAACCTTCCTCTCCCACGTCCGCAAAGTCGACGAGCCCGGTCGCATTCCTCACCAATGCCGAATTCCCGACCTCTACCCCCGGTTGGAAGACAATGGGATCCTCCTTCCCCCACGGCCTCGCGTGGAGCTCAATGACGGGACCACACTTCACTTCCACTGTCGCTTGAAACGCAGTGGTCCGGCAGGTCACCACCATCGCGGCTGCGAATTCCATTCCCACTTCCTTGTTGACTCGCTGGGGTGAGCTGGGTGCGTGGGAAGTCGAGGCCGTAGGATCGGAGTGCAGGAAGAACTTGATTTTGTTCGGGCTGCGGTGGAAGTGGTCGCTTAAGATCTGCGCGTTGGTCTGGAAGGGGTGGTTTGGTGATGATGTGTCGTGTTTGGGAGTGACGTCGAGGATGGTGGGTTCAGTGTCTCCACCTACAACTTGAGACTTCGAGGAAGAGAAAGTGATGTCGACTTCCACCTTGTCGAAGTCGTGGGAGTGATGTTTCGCGGAGGTGGAGTTGTGGAATTGGAAGGTGAAGCCGATCAGACATGCTGGTTGAGTGTGATAGTGTCCGTATTGGATGTGAGTGACATTGGTGCTGAGGCTTAGTCCGGCGGACGAGTCGTGCTTGTCGTGGTGGGCAAGCGTCTGGAGGGCAGCGAAGTGTGGTGTCACGCGGCCGTCGTGGGTGAGGAACTTTTCGTCGACGATTGTGGGGGTTGGAGTGAAGAGGCAGTGGCGGATGTGGTAGGAGTCCTGGGCTACTCGTCCGGGTATGTCGATGGGAGAGGATGCGGCTGACATGTGGCAGGATTGGCGATGCTTAGGTGCTGGTTCGCTCGGTCTCTGTGTGTTGTGTAAGCGAAGATGTGGTTGTGAGAAGTGCTTAGGTTGTTGAGCTGGTGTAGTGTTGATATATCACGGATTGACGAGAGCTGGGTCAGGCGGGCGATGAGGATGTAGATGCACCATTGTGAACGAACAGTTGCTCCTGCTCGCGCATGTCTTTAGGGCGATGGCAGGAGGCACTACGCAACTGCTCACCTGAACCTGGCACAGCGCAGTCTGGTGATGTCGGCGCCGGTATGTATCGTCTAGATAGCAAACTTCAGCGCGTAGCAGTGTCTCAGTGAGCCAGGTGATGATAGAGGCATCGAGACAGAATGAAGAAGAATTGAATAAATTTCGTGCACCTCATACTTTCGGCATCGTCCCATCCGTCGCGCTGCGAAGCACCATATAGTAGCGGCGTCTAACCTCTCTATCATCTTCGCTGAAAAGCTGTTCGTTCGGCATGTTTCAATGCTTCTGCAACACAATACTGCGCCCGTGACAGCGCGCGTGGCACCCCTGAGCCGGAACTCTCCGCTTCGAGGTCGACCTCAGCTCCATGCGATCATTGCTAGTCCGCTCGTGGACGAATAGCGAGATCGCTAATCCTCTCCAGAGGCAAGGCTGGAATTCATTGATGAACGCTATTCGTATTTTGAAGTTCCTCTGCCTGTCGGATCGGCGCGAAGTATTGATGTGCCATGGCTTCCTTTGCTGTGAGACGTTCCTGAACGATGTTAGCGGAGGTACAGCACAGCTTCAAAAAGAAAGGCTTACTTGATGGTCATATCGTAATAGCTTGTCGAGGAAATCAATCGCATCCACACTGACAAAACGTTGGTTGTCCGGGTTGACAAAAGCATGCCAGCTCTTCTTCGGAAAGCGTCCAAGAATGTCATCGTATTGCGCATCGAGCTCGATGTCGTATTTGTCCAAGTAATCAAAGAGATCTTCCGTACCCAGAACCTTTGCGATCTTGACCAGCTGATCGCTGTTGCTGTTTCCGTGAAAGAACGGCTCCTTGCGGAAGATCATACTTGCAAACATGGCTCCAAGTGACCACATGTCCAGACTGTAGTCGTACTCTTGGAAGTCCACGAGCAGTTCCGGACCCTTGAAATATCGACTGGCCACGCGTACATTGTACTCTGTCCCTGCGTGGTAAAACTCGGCCAGACCCCAATCGATCAATCTCAGTTTGCGATTCTCATGGTCGATCATAACGTTGTGAGGCTTCACATCCCGGTGCATGATACCCTTGCTATGGCAAAAGTCGAGCGCTTTCAGCAGCTCGAAAATGTAGTATCGGACATCCAGGTCCTGGAATTTCGGATACAGGGTCCGGAAGTCGGTGTTATTGACATGCTCGAAGATCAGACTGGGTGTTTTTGACTGGCTGTCTCGAACCACATCCAGTAGTGCAATGACATTTGGTCCGCCAGATAGATTCTGCAAGATCTTGATCTCGCGCTTGATCTTCTTCTTCTTGACCGGCTTGAGGACTTTGATGACGCATTTCTGATAGTTGACGACGTTGACGCCCTCAAATACCTCCGAGTATTTCCCGCGACCTGGCACGATCCTGTCAGTAATTGTCCAATGTATCCTATGACTCCGTCCATGGGCCTCCGCTGCTCTTACCAATCTTGCGCACCACCTCGTAGTTCTCCAGCACTCCCCAGCTGATGTTCACGCTGTCATAGTCCCAGTACGCGCGGGGCATCTGCTGGTTGACATCTGCATAGACTCGCGCCATGATGGCGTGTAAACCCTCTGCTTCTCTTTCAGGGTGCTCGGTGGTGGGGTCGATGTGGTCCGATCGGATCCTGCGCAGGCACGAGAAGCGGTGTGGTCCAGACTGTGTATGTCCTTCGTGGCCCGAGTGATTGTAGTAGTGCGGCGAGGTCGAAGACGTCTTTTGCGGCCTCTGTAGCGATCTCGAGTGTTTGGGATGTCGTGTGTGGTCGGAGAGCGAGAGGTCGGTACGTGGTGGGGCTTGTGCGCTGAAGATCCGGTGCTGAAGATCTGCAAAGTTTGGATCGGCTTTGGATCAATTCCTTCCCAGATCAATGTTTCAGTTGCACGATTCCCTTCTGACACAACAAACATCAGATTCACGATGGATCTGCCCATCTTGCAGAGGCTTTCCCCGCCTGGAGTTACGGTGCTGGTCCTGTTCCTCGCTCTCTCATCACAATGGCTCTTTCACTACATCGAACCTGGACCGCTCCCACGAGAACACGCGTACACATTCGACGGGCTTGTCGCGTGCTTACTGATCTGCTATTGGAGAACATGCTTTACAGATCCTGGCAGGATCCCGAAGAACTGGCATGAGAATGTCCAAGATACTGCCTGCGGACCTCAGGAAGAATCTAGCCAAGTGGCAGCAGGTCAGCCGAACCGGTGGTGCCGCAGATGTGAAGCCTACAAGCCTCCACGGTCACATCACTGTAAGACGTGCAAGCGGTATGTCCTCTTCTGCCAACGCAACAGCTTCCTGGTCTGACCGATGAAGATGCATCGAAAAAATGGATCATCATTGTATTTGGACAGGTAAATCTCCATCGCTCAAAGGCACTGAGGTAAGTGAGTAACATTTTCTAGCGAATTGTGTCTCGCACGTTACTATCCCTCATTTCGTCCGCTTCCTGTTCTATGCTGTCGTGTCCATGGCATTCTTGGAATACTTTCTCTACCTTCGAGTGTCTGTTCTCTGGTCACAAAAGTCGCTTCCGAGTGTAGGTCTCTCCTTGCCACTCTTGGCAGTTGAATGACTGACCTCGATGACAGTATCTCGGTCCATCGGTCTACCACCTGGCGCATATCTTCGTTCTTTGTGCAGTCAACTCACTAGCCCTGTTTGCGCTTACCCTACTTCTGGTCCGGACGATCTGGTGCCTCGCAGTGAACACATGGACCATTGAAGGCTGGGAGATTGAGCGTCACCGCACGCTGCTCCGTCGCGCGCGAGTGCTTGGTGGCTACCTAGAAGGTCCAGACGGCGTCAAAGTTCAGATTCAACACCAGGAATTCCCGTGGGATGTAGGCATCTGGAGGAACATATGCCAAGGCATGGGGTCTGGCAATCCGCTTGCTTGGTTCTGGCCTTTTGCCAGAAGTCCAACGGTCGCAAGCGGACTTTCTTTCGAGCATAACGAGATCGATGGCAAGCTGACCATGACCGTGACGATCTTGTGCTTGTGCTGACTCGAAACCAGATCCCAGCAAACCCTGGCCACCACCAGATCCCGATCGCCTATACAAGAAAGTCGAACGCCAGCCCATCCTTGGAGACGGTTTCACCAAGTCGTGGGATGTCGACGACTTCAAGCGTCGTCAAGCTGCAGACATATCCCGCTACACGGACGCCGACGACGAATATGTCGTTCGGAGACGCCCATTCCATGAACGGCTGGAGGCAAGTTCGCGTCAAAAACGGGAGTCGAGCTACTATGACTATGACGATAGAGCTGCGATGGACGAAGACGAGTACGGGAGTGATGATGATCAGCCACGCGATCGTGGCCGGCCACAAGACGCCAATGGTGATGGGGAGGAAGCTTGGAGGAACAAGGAAGGGGAAAGGTTGGCAGATTTTGGTGTGGACGAAGTCGCTGACTTCTATGATGAGGACGATGTTCCTTTGGCTGAGCTGATCCGGCGTCGGAAGCAGCGTTAAGTGGGAGACAAATGCACTGGTTTGCCATCGTGGTCTGCAAAATCGCGCGATCCTAATCAACGAGTCTGACAGTATGCGACGAGCATTGAGTGCAATCAGAGCGCAGAGCCGGTTATTAGTAGCGACGAGTGAAGGCTCCCGGCCGTGGGTGCATCGAGTCGCCGCCAGGGCCGGATCCTCACCGCAAGATTTCGAAAGACAAGGCCAAGATCTTCGCAGACCTCTTGAGAGGTCTTTCGTCGTATCGACCATTGGACCGGATTAGAGTCAGCACGGCCAGGAGCATGAGTGCATCGCCATATGGGCAAGGGAGACATGTGTATGGGGTGATGGACTGAATACTTCTCCATTGCGGTAGCAGTAACAACACAAAGAAGCCTTGCGCATGCGCGCTCTGCGCCTTCATAACGCCATGAATGACTATTTACACACACACGTCCCGTCAACCTTCTCGGCTACCGCAGCAACTATCGATCGACCTCTCCGAACACAAGATCCATAGTTCCGATAATGGCAACAGCATCGGCCAACAAATGTCCTCGACTGACCTGGTCGAAGCAGCCCAAGTGTGCGAAACCAGGCGCACGAATCTTGCATCGATATGGTCGCTCTGAGCCATCACTGACGACAAACACACCCATCTCACCCTTTGGTGCCTCAATAGCGGAGTAAGTCTCACCAGGTGGGACCGTGTAACCCTTGCTGTAGAGCAGGAAGTGGTGGATTAAAGCCTCCATGTTCTCCTTCATGGCGGCACGCGGAGGTGGCGAGATCTTGTAATCCTCGACCTTGACTGGACCAGCGGGCATCTTGTTCAAGCACTGGTGGATGATGCGAAGAGACTGGCGGAACTCCTCCATACGGCAGAGGTAGCGATCGTAGCAGTCACCGTTGACGCCGACTGGCACATCAAACTCGACTTGGTCGTATGCATCGTACGGCTGCGACTTACGGATGTCCCATGGGATACCGGATCCGCGAAGCATGACACCTGAGAATGACATGTTCAGAGCATCGGCGGCTGGCACGACACCAACACCCTTGGTTCGGCCGATCCAGATTCGATTGTCTGTGAGCATCTCCTCTGTCTCGTCGATGCGGTCACCGAACTGCGTTGCCCATTGGTAGATGTCGTCAAGGAGACCGACCGGAAGATCCTGGGAGACACCACCCGGTCGGACGTATGCAGCGTGAAGACGCGCACCCGAGACTCGCTCGTAGAATTCCTGGTAGAAATGGTCAGTCGCCACCTTCTGAAGTACACGGACTCGTCGCTCTTACCATCAACTTCTCACGCTCCTCAAAGCCCCATAAGAAAGGCGTCAATGCACCAACATCCATAGCGTGACTGAGCACACTCATTAAGTGGTTCAAGATTCGTGTGATTTCCGCAAAGAGTGTCCGAATCCACTTCGCTCGCTCTGGGATCTCAATGTTCAACAGCTTCTCCACAGCAAGCGAGAAGCATTGCTCGTTGGTCATCATGCTGACATAGTCGAGACGATCAAAGTATGGTAGTGCCTGAAGGTAGGTCTTGTATTCAATGAGCTTCTCAGTGCCACGGTGCAGCAGTCCAACATGAGGATCTGCGCGCACGATCTCCTCGCCGTTCAACTCAAGAATCAATCGCAGCACACCGTGAGCGGCGGGATGTTGAGGACCAAAGTTGACTGTATAGTGGCGAATCTTGCGCTGTTCCGGTGTATCGGCGGCGTCGTCAGGGACGTTGAAGTTCATCTTGTCTGGGTCCACTGGGTGTCCAAAGGATGGGTCCACGGGTATCAGCCGTGTTCCCTGCTGGGGCATGTTCGGATTGTTGTGAATGGGATTCGGGTGCGCGTTCGGTGTCGCGAGGTGTCTTGCCGGCGTGGTGGACAAGGCGCGGAGTGAGGAGGACCGGAGGGCGGACTGGCGGAGACTCGTCACTCGCTTCGCAGCGAGTCTGCTGAATGGAGCTGCCATGGCGGGCTGTAGACTGATGCCCGTCGGCGGAGCGGAGAGGAGAGTGGGTGCGTGAGGTTGTTGTGGTGTGTCCTGCTGCACCAATGGTATTCGCCTCAATATCGATGATGTTCAAGATCGAAGCTGACGGGTATTTGACGGGCTGTCCCGCCCGTTCCAGGATAAGGTTTAAGCATTCGACGTCAAAAAGTTTGGACTTCGATTGAACGAAGGCGAGATCTGGAGAATATATGACAACGACTTCGACATACCAACAGCGCAACGATGCCTTCCTGGGCGCCATTGGATGCTCTTGAATCTCGGCGCCTCGTTACAGTTGGACCGGAGACAGTACTTGACACTTCATCAACAGATATCCCAGGTGTGTGCAATTGCTAAGAGACGACATTGTCGCATACTGACTGAGTCTTCGTTGAGGTCACTATGGCCCAAATGTGGACGACACCTGGAATCTCGATCGCTTCAAGCAGAACCTGAAAGTGGAGTTCCACCACAACAAGACTTACGATGCCGCATTTTCCCTGGTTGGCGTCGATGCCAGTATCGCCAATGCCTTCCGCCGAATCCTCCTCTCCGAACTACCTACCCTCGCGATTGAAGACGTCTTCATGTTCGACAACACGAGTATCATCCAGGACGAAGTGCTCTGTCACAGGCTGGGACTCATACCGCTCACTGGAGGACAAGAGGGACTACGATGGTTGCGATGGTATCGGAAACCTCCGCCAAAAGATGACTACGCAGCCATTGCAGCATGGGAGGCAGAGAAAGAGTCGGGCGGCTTCGATCCTGCATCGAGTGTGCCGAGCGATTACAATACAGTGGTCATGGAACTGAACGTGGAATGCCGATGGGCGACCATGGAAGAGGACGGCAGAGATGGCAAGCAACTTGCCAAAGACGGATCCACCGACCCCAAGGAGAAATACGTCAACAGCAACGTGTACGCACACCAATTCAAATTCATCCCACAAGGGAACAATCAGCCGACGTTATTCGAAGGCGAAAATGCTATCCGACCCGTCAATCCCGACATCCTCATTGCCAAGCTACGGCCAGGCCAAAGAATCCACCTTCGCGTCCACTGCATCAAGGGTATTGGCGCCGACCATGCAAAGTTCTCGCCCGTCGCCACAGCTTCATACCGGTTGTTGCCTCATATCGACATAACAAGTCCAATCACCGGTCAGTCAGCAAAGGCTTTCCAAAAATGCTTCCCGCGAGGTGTGATCGGCATTGAGCACGACGACCAATTGGGAGAGAACAAAGCGGTGGTCAAGGATGCGTTCAAAGACACCGTTAGCCGAGAGTGTCTACGCTACGACGAGTTTAAGGGCAAAGTCAAGCTAGGGCGGATACGGGACCACTTCATCTTCAGCATCGAAAGTACTGGCCAATTCGAGAGCGATGAGCTTTTCGTGGACAGCGTACGACTGTTGAAGGCCAAGGCTGAGCGCTTCAAGAGGCACCTGGCTGAACTGGAGGATGGGAGGTAAAATGCCAGAGTATAGGGAGGTCGTCAATCTTGCTTTCTGCATAGCCACGGAGTTGGGGGTGGGGATCCTCTGGTTAGAACCGGAAAGGCGTGTTGATATGAGCCAGGGTACCATGGAGAAGTCATCGCCTCTGAGTCGATCTTGGTCGACCGAGCCAAAAGTGAAGTATCATTCTACTTGCTCTTTGAAATCCTTCTGTCGCGTACGGAATCTTCTTGGTCTTTGGTCTTTCCTCACTCTTGGAACGATGCTGAAGTTCTAAGTAACTACGCCAATCTTGTATCTTCCCAGATCATTGATATCGGATGGGACGCTCCTCACCTGCCCTTCCGTACGTTAAGAATGCTACAGCTTACCTCTTATGTCCACTGATCTTAAAGAGGAAGACGAATTCCCCGGCTTGAGCAAACGAGCGGCAGACACAACGAAACGAGCGACCTGGAATTGCAGTCGTCGACAGACTGCCATGGGTGTACGAAGGCTCGGACAGATCACGATTCTTCGGCCGGTAAATGCGGCGAAACGTCGAACAGATGTGATCGACAACAGCCGCGGATGGACTAACAATCAATCAAGGCAAGAGGCTCTGATGAAATTCTTGAAACACTTCTTGCTGCAGCTGCCGCTGCTCTTTGAAAGAGCAGCGCATGAAGCTGATTACATCCGCAGAAGGACTGCGGATCAACGGACGCTTCAGAGCATCGATGACAAGTCTGGAATTAGCACCACAACTGAAATCGCCGAGACGAACGCCATCTCCAGATGAGCAATTGTGAGCTTGCTTTGAATCGGTGAATCGCAGAGATGACCTTGCTACCAGCAACTCAGTACAAAACATACTCTTGTCACCTGAAGGCAAGCTAACTCCACTCACCTACTGGACGCAAGCGAACTTCATCCGAAGCCGCCGAGCCGAAGATGAGGTCGTGGACCGTTCGGAACCGTCTCTGTCCGGAAGTACTCGTGTCAATCACAGCGACCGTTGAAATGATGGTCCAGCCCCAAGCCTCGGAGTCCATGACGTTCCGAAGCGATTTAGAGTTCCGATCATCTGCACTTGGCCAAGCTCATATCTCGGACGGGGAGCTCTCCTCTCGATCTCTCCAATCAGCGACTCCGGAATTGATGCGATGCTGAAAAGCGTAAAGGTACGCATAGTTGCCGAGATGGAGATCCTGTCACGGACCCCATGGAGGATATCATATTCGAGGCTGATTTCTGCAGCTACACCAGCATGGTGGGAGGCGATGGCGAGCTGCCGGTGTACAGGCGGCCGAGAGTGCTTCGTATCATCGTATGGCAGTGGTCAGTCGTACCACATTTTCCCATGGTCGCTTGCGGAGATGTAGATCGTGGCTTGGGTTGGTTGACAGTTCGGTCCATGAGCCATGGCGAATCGAATCTCAAACAATTGGCACCATCATTGACTTACGCTACGCTCAGACCCCGCAGACACGAGCTACCCTTGAACGTACGCGGCCAGTTTGGCGTGTCCCGTAGCCCATCTGATAAGTACCGAACTATATCGTTACCTCGATCGATTTCTCCCGCGTAGGTCGACTTTCTGGTGTAGTTCCACACGCTCTCGTGCTCCATCGACTCAACATGAAGAACGCAGTCGCAAAGCTGGCTGCTGCTGCTGCAGGCCTGGGTCAGTTAGTCCGTTTGAGGAATTGATCGCATTTGCTAACATCGTCCAGCAACTTTTGCCTCCGCGCAAGTTGCTCAGTCATGCCACGGCTCGAACTCGGACCTCTGCTACTCCTTGAACATCCCAGAGACTACATCGACCTCTGGGACTGGCGACATCTTCTTCCAGATCCAAGCACCGACATCGTACTCATGGGTCGCCCTCGGACAAGGATCCGGCATGCGTGGCGCCAACATGTTCGTCATCTACGCCTCTGCGGACGGCAATGTCACACTCTCGCCACGGCTTGGTAGGGGCAATATCATGCCGCTGTACAACGAGGCCGCGGAGGTCGAGCTGCTTGGAGGGACCGGTATTGAGAACGGTATGATGACCGCCAACGTCAGATGCAGCAGCTGCAACACTTGGCAAGGAGGAGAGATGGTCAGTATCGACTTCGGACGATGTGCCAGACATGGCTGACTGTTCCGTATAGAGCTTCCAAAGTTCGAGCGCTTCCTGGATTTACGCAGCTCTGTCTGGAGACTCGCTCGATTCGAACGATCCCAGCCAGTCGATATCATACCATAACGAAGCGGACAACTTTAACTGGGACTTCTCGCAAGCAAGAGGTGGAAGCGCAGTCAACCCGTTCATCGCAAGCGATGGTACGAGCGCAGCTCCGACAGCCCAGGCGACCACCCCCGCGAAGTCATCCTCTCAATCTATGACCACGAGGCTCATTCTCATCCACGCTTTCTTGGCTTCGATCGCATGGATTATCATCTTCCCAATCGGAGGCATCATCATTCGCGTGCTAAGCTTCCGCGGCATCGTTTGGGTCCACGCAGGAATTCAAGCGCTCGGATGGCTCCTATTCGTGGCCGCCGTTGGTCTGGGTCTTTACAACGCAATTGATCTGAACCTGCTCTCCACACGACACATCATCCTCGGACTGGTGGTCTTCGCGCTCTTTGCCCTTCAGCCGGTCTTCGGTCTCATGCACCATCTTCGATTCAAGAAGACCGGCTCCCGCGGAATTTGGTCGTTCATCCACATCTGGATCGGTCGTGTTGGCATCATTTTGGCTATGATCAACGGTGGTTTGGGTCTGGCTGATGCCCGGACCTACCGCCGGAACTGGATCATCGTTTATTCCGTGATTGCTGGAGTGTTCGGTCTGGCGTATATCGCGTCGATCGTGTTTGGAGAGGCTAAGAGGTCGAAGAAGGTCAAGTCGGCGCGCAGCAGTGACGTGGCGGACAGTGATAGAGATGCGAGCTTGGGCTCGAAGAGCAGGCAGTAGGCACAAACTGGACTTCAAATTGAATGAATTTATGATGTTTCCGCGGTCAGGAGAGTGAACTCCTGTTCCAGTCCTCAAAAGTCGATGAGGATGTCGTGGTGTGAAGTGAGATTCGAGGTCGATACTGATCCTTGTGAGGTTCGCCAAGCTTCCTTTGGCAACGACGTGCATGGGTACCTCTAGTCTATGTATAACGGTATAACCTCCCCCAAACTACAAAGCACAATTCGGACGTTGGCAACTTGGAGTACGCAGTCTGCGCCAGAAACCGGACATGTATTTCGGGATTGGACGTGTCTACGAGTCCATCCAAGAGCCAACGGAGTGTTGGTTTTCCGGCTTTTGATATACAGACCAAGCTAACGGAGTCCGAGTTGTGTGTTGCGGTTTGAGCGGAGCCAGGGAGGTACGACGTGCTCGTATTGCCTTCGCGTTCGTTTCTTCGGCGTATCCTCCGGTCCTCAGGAGAAGATGGAAACAATGTCGTTGACTCAGCGGGATGACCTCGACGGTAGATCTTTCAGCCGTGTCTTTCCGGGAAGTTGGCTGCCTCTATATCATGATCGCGTTCGACCCTCGAACTGCCCGATACTGCCAGTGCTTTTGGGAAACTAGCCATGGCGTCCACCTCACGAATGCTCCGGCACAGGCTCTCCTCTGCTTCCCGGCAGGTCCGGATTCCACGGACTCCTCCAGCATCATTGCGTCAGACGCGGGGCTCGCTCTCACACCAATTTCACACTGCTTGTACGACATCAACTCGACCAAACTCACTCTTCGATACAGCTTCTCGTCGGCATGTCGATCATTCTTGGAGAAGTCCCAGTCTCCTACGGTCAGTAGCAGTCCCGTCAAACCATCACCAGAAGCGATACAAATCCAATGCTGTAGGCTCGAGCCAGAATCCATTGAAAGGCCTGTGGAAACCGACGCACCTCCAACGACTGTACTATGGCTCGGATAGCGTGAAAGAGAATCTCCTGGAGTGCCTACCGAGCGAAACGTCAAAGGCGTTCATCATCACGGGTGCGTCGTTGGCCAACAAGACGAGCTTGATCAAGCAAGTGGAGGAGCAATTGGGATCTCGTCATGCGGGCACATTCAGCAAGATCGGACAGCATGCACCGGTCAAGCAGCTCGACGAGGCGACCGAGCTTGTGAAGAAGGATGACACAATCGATACCATCATCTCGATAGGAGGCGGAAGCCCAATCGATTCTGCGAAGGCCATTAGCTACAGGCTGAATGAGAAGACAAACAAGTTCTTGTGGCACATCGCGATTCCGACAACTCTGAGTGCCGCCGAGTGCACTCTCGGAGCTGGATATACGAACGAAGATGGGATGAAGACTGGCGTAGGCCGTCCCGAGCTGGCTCCGCATGCCATCCTCTACGACAGCAAGTTCGCTTTGGAGACGCCCGAGTGGCTCTGGATGAGCACGGGCATGCGAGCGATGGACCACGCCATGGAGTAAGTTTGGCCCATATGCAGCTATCCGCTCTCGGCAGCTGACAGGTGTTCCAGGCTCATGTATCACCCAACATCGACAGAGATGCCATGTAGACAAATGGCAATGTTCGCGGCCGGGGACTTGTTCACCTATCTGCGGAAGTATCACGACAATCCAAGGGACGAGCAAGTCATCACAAAGCTCCAGCTGGCAGCCTTTGCATCGCTCGGTTTCCTCGCTCTGAATGTTCAAGGCGGCCTTGGACTATCCCACACGCTGGGATATGCTCTAGGATCACCCTTCCAGATTCCCCACGGCATCACATCTTGCCTCACTCTCGGCCACGTGGTGAAGCTGAAGGCTGAGAGCTCGGCGGATGATGCGGCGCAAATTGCGAGAATGGCACCTTTCATCGGTATTGCTCGGTCTGGAGACGACAAAAAAGACGGTGTTGCTGTCGGAGACGCCATCCTGAAGCTTGTGGAGGACATTGGCTTGAAGACCACTTTAACGGAGAAGGGCGTTGGTAAGGACAAGGTCCACTGGATCACAAAGACTGCTACCAGGCAGGAAAGTGGACCTGTGTACGACAAAGTGAAGGAGCTTGTGGAGAGTCTTTACTAAGTGGCAGAGGGGGCCACGACATGAATGCAAAATGTTTCGACGTGCTTTCGATGACAAGTGAACCGTATGTGACGAAAACCATTGCTCCCTCGGAGGATCGAACTGGATGATGGGGCAAATGTCAGTAAGTTGGCATCTTCTTGCGCCTGAAAACGGAGAGCGGCTGACAAGTACTCACTATACGAGGGCCGTACGGCGAGCCGAAAGAGGTGAGTCCTGAGCGGTCTTTCGAATCTTATATCAGCGATCGTTTTCTCCGTCCTTCTTTAAGACGCTGGCAACTTAACGACAAGCAAGCAAACACAAACACGTCTCGGTCTGGCCTGCTTCAACCATCCCAGAAGCGAACCGCTGCTCAAGTCATTACAACCTCCATCTGTACAGCACCATTTGCAAGCAGAATCATGTCTCTCGAGCTGGTCCACGATTGCAGACGGCATGAGTGTCATCCCGTATGCTGGCCAGACCTTCCGAAAGCCAATGAACCAGTCAAGACCTCATCGCCCATCTCCAGATCCTTTTGGGACCGCATGCATGACAAGCAAGGAACCGTGCGCAACCACTATCAATTCCGCGAAGGAGACTTCACCAGCGGCTTCAAGAGCATCCAAACACTTCTACTGTCGCACGGGCTATGGGACGTCATGATCACTGCAAATCCGCTCAGTCAAGATGCCAGCGAGGAAGAAAGAAACGAACATGAGGTGCGCGAGAGGCGGGCTGCCCAATACACTCTGCCCTTCATATGCGACTCCATCCAGCACCGCTACACCTTACCAACACTTGGCTCACAACTGCTGAAGTTCTTGGAAGAGACAGCTTGCCAGCCTTTCCGGCTCCTCGACCTTCCGGCGGAACTCCGCGAGCAAGTATACGATTGCACTGGGTGGGCACTTCCTGCTTACGCAAAACGACACAAGAGTGTTTCGTATCGAAGTCTACATGCAATACGCGACTCATACGATCTGACGACGTCCAGGACAGTCTTTGTTGGAGAACTTTACGACCCCCACGGACCATGGCGCAACACCTGGCGACTGAGCGACCGCGAGCGGCCAGAGGACGAGAACGGAGCGTGCTTGTCGCTGGTCTGTCGAGAGTTTCGGAACGCTATGACGGAAAGACAGTTTGTGGGAACCAGCTTCGACATCTACGTCGACGATGATTACGATGAATTCCTTGGCTGGGTGACTGACGTTGGTTTGGAGAGACTCCGTCTCGTTCGCAAGATGCACCTCCAAATCAAGTGGTACAAGGATGAGTATGACGATATCACCGTTTCGTTCGACCCTGTTCATGGCCTGAAAGCAATGTATGAGGCGGACACCTACTGTCGGCGCGAGTACAGTGATCCTCTCAGTCATTACACCACCCGGATATCCCGTCGCTGCAGTGAGAGGGGCTTGGAGACTACAGGTGTGATTGAGTTTTTCACCATGGATCCGGACGGTTTGAGGATTGCATGTTGGGGCTCGGAATACATCGCAGGGGCAACGGGAGGTTTTGCTCGTGAGGAGGAGGGCGTCTGGGATGCAGAAACTCGGCCTATCGATGAGCGCAACGCATACGAGGTAGCGTACGGTTGCATAGTGCCTCAGTGCATGTGGTGAGGAGGCAGCGGCCGAGAGGGCGAGGAAGACGAAGCAGTGAAGCATGGTTTGCAAGATTCGGCGCCTGAAACGAGATGGTGAAGTACAGTGACTGATCGACTCACATCGTCCATCGCACATGAGTCCAATAGGTCATGATACTCGTGTGGCGGATGAGCAGGGTGGACTGGCAGTTGGTGCATTGGCGGACTCTTGCCTCCAAGAGCATGAGAGAGGCACTGGCGACTGCTTTGGAACAGGAGCACGGAGGTCGGACACCCTCGGACAGAGGCGAGATGCCGTTCTATGTTATGAGGCTAAGTTGTGGCGCTCCTTCCATGTTTGCCATCCACTTTACTTCACTTCCTACCAAGCTTTCTTTGTTCCGTTTGACTGCGGCGTTTGTCACTCCATCTCCCTTTCCATCAGTATTGTGCACATCAGATCAGTACCTTACGACTCGACACCACACTTGCATCGGTCGTCGGCTTTCACGACCACGCTCTTGCGATGCCACCACCTCCCCAGCGACGACCGCGCGCGCCGAAGACTCGGTTGAAGCCGCCATCTTGCCCGCAGGCAGCTCCACTAGTGAGCCTGTCAGATCAACTGTAATGGCATGAGCTGACTTGTGCTACAGCCCACCTACTCCGAAACGGTCAACACCGTCAATTTGCAGATTGCAGCGTACGAGAACGATGTCTTCTACAGCGAGTACCAGTTCCGCGAAGGCGACTTCGACACCGCCTTTCGAGCGCTCAGCAGGCTCTTGCGCTCTCTGGGACTATGGGAGGTGATGACAAGTGCGACCACCGCCAGCGAAGGCCAGGAAGAGCAAGATGAGCTGGAAATTCTGGAAGCATGGGCGGTCAACCACACTCTGCCGTTTCTCTGTGACTCGATTCTTGATCGTTGGACGCTCGAACGACCCATCAAGGGACCTCAGCTGTTGAAACTTCTGGAAACGACTGCGTGCAAGCCATTTCGCCTGCTAGATCTTCCGCGAGAGCTTCAATGGGTACGACCACATCACCTTTTCTACACCAGCTATACAGCCACTGGCTGCAAAACATTCGCCGGAGCGCCATGAAGCCGACACGCTCATGACAAACGATGGTTATGATCGACACCCGGTTGGTCTCCAGGAACGGGAAACTTACGATTCGTGGGCGAAGGCATTGTTTGGAGATGGTTCATCCAAGGACGGTTCGTTCGAAGGAGGTTTACACAAAAAAGGTCCCGCTGAGGCCTTCCGCCGAGATGAGACATTCAGTACCTTGTCCCTTGTTTCTCAAGAGCTTCGCGATGCAGCCGTTGAGAGATAGTTCAGCAGAGCGGTGTTCGACATTCATGTCTACAATCTGGCGCCACTGGAGAATTGGGCGATCAAACTTGGCATAGACAAGCTCCGCCATGTCCGCAAAATGGTCGTTCGGATTGACTGGTACGGCGATGGGGACGTGGACCACTTCACCGTGTCGTACGATCCTGTCAATGGCCTGAACGCGGAATACTACGAAAGCAATGGTCCTTCCCTTAACACCAGACCATTGAGTGAGCATATCAGCAGGATATCCGGTCTGATGGCTCGGAACCGATTGAAGAGCACAGGTGTTATGGAGTGCTTTACAGCGGACCCTGATGCTTTGAGGATTGCATGTTATGGTCAGCAATATGTGTCGGGAGCATCGGAAGCATATTACGATGAAGGACGTGGTATTGGGGGTGTGCATATCAGCGCTGCATCGATGAGCGAAATGCCTATGAGGTGGCATACCGTCGCATAGAGCATGACGCCCCGTGGTGAGAAGAAAGCTGCCAAGGAGCATGAGCAGGAGAAGCGGTGGACTAAGGTATGTTCGCTACGATGGTGTCTGACGAAGGAGTAGGCCACTCAGAGGCTCCATTCCAGCCAGCGATAATCTGAGGGTACACGAGGTCGTGGCAGACAGTGACATAGAACACCCACGTCGGTCATGCGCATGGATTCCAAAAGCTACTACTACTTTTCTTTGGCCATGTCACACGCACTTCTCCCATGAATGCTTCATGATCCTTCCGCAAGTTTCGCATGCCCAGCTCCCCTCTCTCCTCCGCCGCCAAACATCGACCCTCTTCTCCTCCTCAGCGGATTTGAAGTGACGTCCTGCCCGATTTTGACCTTCACCTCATCAAAACCTACCTGCACCGCCTGAATCTTCTCCTTCAACACTTCCGGTACCCTTGACTCCGCGACACCACCACCATCGCTGGACTGCGAACCCTGAGCTCGCAGTGACCACGCGATACTGATGTGAAAGCTATTGTGCGGTGGCGCCTCTGCAGCAGCCTTCACACCTCTGTTGCGTTTGGTTCCAGCAGCGGCCACCGACGAAGACTTCTGGTAAAGAAGTGGCTGCCCGAATTCTCCAGCTAACGCATTGTAAGCCATCAGTAGCTTTTGCAGCTCATCCCCCTTAGGCCGCTCAAGGCGCAGCACGAGGAACCAGCGCGTGTGGTCTTCGTTTGGGTGCCATACGAGATCCAGAGGGCGAGTGGCGAAGGCGCTGACGGCAGTTTGGGAGGTCGTAGACCTGATCTGGTCAAGGAAAGGATCTTTCTGGTGTGTTTTGAGGGTCAAGGGCCGGGAGAGGGAGACGTGCAGTGGGAGGTCTACGCCTAGGTCGTTCCGCAGGAGGCTGTGTATTTCTTGGGTTTTGGATGCATCCTGGGTACTGCTGGAGCTTTTGGAGGCGTCTTGGATCTCTGATACCGCCTTTTCAAGAAGTGCTTGCTGCTCTGGTTTGGGACACCCTCATAGACATTAGCTTTTCTCGGAATGCTCGGACACGCAGTCTTTTCAGTGAACGGGCCGTCTTGCACAAAAATGGAAATGGACAACGCAACGAGCCACTCCCAACTTACATTCGAGATATACATGTGCAGGCCAATTGCCAGCGACATGAGGTGTTACTCGCTTGCGGCCGCCATGCAAAGAAGGATCATCCTGGGTGCTCGTCCTCACCGTCGACGAGTAAAGATCTCGAAACGCTGCTGGCAGTGGTGGCAGGCTGCTTTCTGTAGATTCCTCACCGGATATCCTGACTCGCTTCGACTGACGTGGTCGTGTGCTATCGTCCCTCTCTGCCGCATCGTCGCCAGGGGAAGACTCCGAGTCTGAGTAATCGACCAGGCCCATGTCCGCGCGTTGCATATGACCAGGGACGAGCGAATGATGGAGACGTCGTTACCTCAGCTATTCTTGGCCGACTCTTGGACGTTGGGACGTCGTTGTGGCCCCAGCGGAGAGTCCAGACGCCGCGGACGATCAACAAGTGGGCGGGCCTTGGTGATGTCTCACTATATGCGGTGCTTGCTATCCGGCTGTTCCTGGCGTGGCTTTTTCGCCCTTCATGACGCAGGGAAGTGCTGAGTGGAGTGTGACGTCGGACTCGAACGCGCGTGCACTTTAGAAACGACATCGATGTGCGCTTCCTTCTTGTGCGGCCATTCCCTCTTGCTGATTCATTCTACACGAGGACTTCTAGTAAGCTACAGTCGCAATCCAATCCTCATCTTGCTTCTTCTACAAGCATCCCAACTATACCAACGGGCTGGCCGGCAAGCATACAAGCATGTCTTCAAAGGTAGGCTTCTGCAGGCACAACCTTAAATACGAGTATAGATCTCAAGGCTGACATTTTCTTCAAGTCCGCCGCTGCGGTTCTGGTCGATCCGCTCAACGCACCAGAGCCGTCTGCTGAGACAGGCCCGGGATCCCACTTCTCGAGCACTTTTGCGCCAGCATCGCAGAACAAGAGCCCATCCTCGACTACACGAAAGGTCGGAGCGACGTCAACCACCCGACCCATCGGCAGCAGCAGCAGAGATGGCAGCCCTCGGGTCCCAGATTACCGCGCCGAAGCATTCGCACGGCACGAGTCCTCGCATCGCCGCGTCACAAGCAATGGCAGCAACCGCAGCAACCGCAGCAGCCACAGCAACAGCGCCATCGCGCCTGGCGTGCACGAAGGAAGCCCAGCAGGAGGCTCGAAGACCGGACACCACAGACGCTCCAGCTCCTTGAGCCAGCGCTACCCCGGCGACATGAGCCACCAGCCTCTTAATATCATTAGAAGAGACAGCAAGAAGGCGGCACGCTCACCACATCTCAACAAGCGTCACCTCCCAGGCCCTGACACCATTGACCGTCTCGATCCCGCCCTCGGCGGCAAACCCTACCACCACGAGGGACCTTACGACGCAGCGCTGATGTCGAGGAACAACACACCAAAGTACTCGCCAATCGCCGCGTTGCAAGAGACAAACCAAGAAGCCCTCAGAGCCACGCCGCAAGAGAACATTAGAGATGCGCTTGAGCGACATCAGCCGCTGGACGGAGTGGCTATCGTCCCTCCCGGTGTGCCTGATAGATTCGGGCGCACATACCAGTACGAGGAGGGTGCCGACTTGATGCACGAGGACAATCCGGATGGGCCGGGATACAAGCGTTGGCCTGGCAAGGTGAGCATCATTGATCTGAAGCGTGCGTTCTCAATTTACTGACTGCTGGCTAGGACTACGATGAGAACGATCTCAAAGGCAAATCGGAACCCGCGTACTCCCTCGACCGCCATCTCCGCAAGACCTCACTCAACGATAACGGCATTGAGATGAGCGACCGTAGCAACAAGAAGGAGCGCAGGGATCCTACGGAGCTCGCAGGTGGTGAGAGCAAGTACGTGGACATGGAGATTGCCAACACCAACGACCACGATGCGGGTGGAACTGCCGGCGTGCAGAGGAGTGGCAGTCTGCGCGCGGGTTTGAAGAAGAGGATTGGAAGTTTGAGGAGGAAGAAGGATAGTGATGCGTAAGAGGTGTTGTGGTGGACAGTAAAATGAAGGAATTCGACAAATACTTTGCGAGTGGGCTCAGGTGTTACATATGGGATTTGTCTATGATGTGCAGCTTTGGAATGATTGTATAGATTATGAAGGATAGCTCACAGAAGAGCTACGATTTTGATGTGATGCCTTCTTGCCATTGCTGTGGTCAAGTGAGATGACTCTTGTGCTGCCTGTGGATTAGCAGATGTTTACCATCGTCACGCTCTACTCCACTATGCCGTGCAGGTACTTCATAGTGACGCCTGAGAACACGTAGCGGTACGTTCTATGGCATCTCATAGAGGCGGACACGTCTTCGGACATGCCACCTTGCAAATTCGTACTACGAACCTGAACAGGTACGGTGCATGGTATCTTGTAAGGGCGCACAGATGATCAGACATGGTATCGTGAGACCGCGTACAGGTAACTTGCCATCGACGGCCCTCTCACTGACCATGACCTCTTGATCCAGCGTGTTGCCTCGATGTCCTCCTGGCTCTTGAACGCACTCGATGTCCGGCCAGCTCTTGCATCTCTGAAAAGTGTCACCTGCCGGTCCCTGCCTCGAACATGCGCTTCGCAGGTCGGCAGCAGCGACATATTGCGCGGCGGTATTCACAGCGAGAATGGAGGGTTCAGCGTATCAGCAGGCTGCTGAGGACGATGGCATGATAAGGTGAGAGCAGCGTGGCCAACATGTTCTCATTGATCGATCACCGTCTTCAAGCTCATCTGCACAGCGCGCGAGATGTCAACGACGAAAACTCTTCTCCAGCTCCAAGCCGCATAGGCCCAGTAATAACGAATGGAATGTGCCCAACAAGACGGTGGCCATTGCATCACGAGACACAAGACTGCTTCTCTTCTCCAAACCCGAGCTCGCGAGAGCTCAAGGACATGATGAAAAGTGGCAGGAAGACAAAGACACAACAATGGCTTGTTGGCCGAGAGTATCAAAAATTCCCCCAAACACGCCCCCGAAGGAGAATGACAAGAGACCGTCTCCGCGCTGTGCAATGCAGGACTTTCTCTTGGACACCCCGAATTCATGAGCTCGGGTTGTCTTGAGAAGGTCTGAGTATTGTTAGCAAAAGTCTGAGTAGAAGGAGGGTTTGGGGGAGGCGTACAAGTATGGGAAAGAAGAAGGAGAAGAGGAGAAGGAGGAAGCGGAAATTCGATCGAAGGTAAGTCGACGACGACGGGAGCGGGATGAGGTAAGCTGTTAGCGTGCTGAGATATGTGATAGGTGACCGGATATACTGTGGCGTAACGACCGAAAAGGGGGAGCGATCTTCGGACGTCTATCGCCGCAAGAGCAACTCAAACAACTTGAGAATGGAAGGGAAGACACGGCGAGGGCGAATACGGGTTCTAGCATGGCGTTTGGTTCAGGAGAGACATTATGCTCTTTTGCATAGACTCGAGACACGGAATCAAAGTGGTGTAGTTCTACGGTCTAGAGGTTCGCTACAGAAGCCATTCGCCCAATCATTCTTTCCGCTCTCCAAAGAACGCGGACTCATGCAAAGCGATCGTTTGATTTGACAGAATTCAGCCAAATCGCGTTGGCGATGTCCAGAATCCGTGAATCTGGCGAGTGGTTCACTTCCAGTCCCCCACAACATGCCCCTGCCGAACCCTGAAAGCTTAAATCTCAAGACATGTGCGACTCCGGAACTTCTTTTGACACCTCGATCTTGAATCCTTCCACACCATTTCCAACACCCACCAGCATCATGGGTGGACTCAATCTCGCCGAGTGGCAGAAGCTGCCGATGAGCTTGTCCGAACTCTGCATCAACACAACTCTCCGCTGCGGCCAGTCCTTCCGGTACAGAGACCACTTCCAATCCTAGTCCACTTTTCCCCATACTGACCTCTTCTTCCAGCTGGCGGAAGAACGACCTCGATGTCTGGTCTATCGCCCTCCACAACCGCATTCTCTCCCTCCACCAAGATCCGCAATACCTCTACTACCGCTCCATACCACCGACAACGACCCTCACAACGCCACCGACACCTCCATCCTCGAAACCCGCCTCTCCACCTTCCTCCTCCTCCGACGATACACTGAGCCTAATCCATCATTACCTCAACCTCGACCGAAACCTCACAACTCTCTACGCCCACTGGTCCGCCTCCGACGCCAACTTCGCCCGCAAAGCCCCGCAATTCACCGGCATCCGCATCCTGCAACAAGATGCCTGGGAAGCGCTCATCGGCTTCATCTGCAGTTCCAACAACAACATTGCAAGAATAGGTCAGATGGTACATAAGCTGTGTATACGCTACGGTCCGCTGCTGGGATATTTGGATGAGGAACCTTACCATGACTTCCCCGGACCGAGGGATCTGGCGCAAGATGGTGTGGAGGCGGAGTTGAGACGGTTGGGATTTGGGTATCGGGCGAAGTACATTTATAGAACTGCGTGTATGGTGGCGGGGAAGCCGGATGGATGGCTGGATACCCTTCGCAATCCCGAGTCTCCTGTGCTCGGTGTTGAACCGTCTGATGCGGGGAAGTGGGCTGCTGAAGGACGGGAAGGCTACCGTACTGCTCATGCCGAACTCCTCACTCTGCAAGGCGTGGGTCCAAAGGTTGCGGATTGCGTGAGCTTGATGGGACTGGGATGGGGAGAAGCGGTACCCGTTGATACGCACGTTTGGCAAATCGCGGTCAAGGATTATAAGTTTGGAAAGGGCAGACATGCGAGTTTGACGAAGCAGACGTATGACGCTGTTGGAAATAAGTTTCGAAGCTTGTGGGGCAAGGAGGCCGGGTGGGCGCACTCGGTATTGTTCACGGCGGACTTGAAGGCGTTTAGTGGGAGGTTGGAGGTGCAGAAGGAGAAGAAAGAGGAGGTCAAGGAGGAGGAGATTAAGGGTGAAAGGAGAGGGAGGGTGAAGAAGGAACTTGTTGTCAAGACAGAGGTTGCCGTGCCCGAAGACGACGACGATGCACAGGAAGGAGCAGCGGTCGTGAAGGAGGAGATCAATGCCTCGATGGACTCAAGCGACGACGAACAAGGCACAATCAAACATGAGGCCGAGAATCTCGCTCAACCGCACGTCAAGCTGGAGTCGACCGTTCAACGAGAGCGTAAGAGCGACGGCACAGCAGTGGCTGAAGTCACGGTCAAACAGGAGATCAAGACGGAAAATGAATCAGACGCGGGGACTATGCGGAGCGAGATTACCATAAAGTCGGCTGTTAAACAGGAACAGAGTCCGACTCGGAGGGCTAAGCGGGCAACTTCTCGCACGCCGATCAAAGCGGAATACAGGACGCCGGATGCGACGCCCGTGAAGGCGGAGGATGTCAAGTCTGAAGATGATGAGGATTTGAAGTCGGAACAGGAAGTGTCGGTCCCGGTTAAGCAGGCGATGGCGGCTAGAAGGATGGTCAAGCGAGAACGCCAAGAAGACGAGGACGACAGTAAGGCGGCGAAGGACGAGCAGAAAGGCTCGAGATCGAAGAGATCGCGGAGGAGTTGAGAACAAGCTTCGAATCATTACTCGATATCGTGGTCGAGCAATAGTCAATTCGTGGTCTTCTCGCTGTTCATGCTCGCTCTCCCTGCCGACGCAACATTCGCTGTCCCTTAGCATCGCAATGCCACCATCGGATTGGCATAGAAAGACCGATGAAGGATGCGGACGGTCCGGCTTGGCAGTCATCCCTTGCCTTTCAATACCCCTGTCCACTCCGCAGTATTTCTCCACACGATTTCCATCATCGTGCAGAGAAGGTTCTTTAAATCAGCGAACCACCAAGCCGCAACATCTTCGGGCGAACAGCGCGAAGCAAACATCTGCTTGACAACCTTGACCGTTCCGTCATCTCTTCGTCCATCGACTTATACCTTCGGCTGCTTTCAGGGGAATGAACACTCGACGTGGTTACCTACCCGCGGATCTCATCCCTGCGCCACTTCACGAGCACTTCGATTCACTTCACCGGAGAATTGACTTCCGCTATTCCACACCCCAGTCCGAGCGCTGTCACGAGCCTGCTACGACATGACCACGCGCCTTGGCATGCTTCACTCGTTTTCGACCGCGGCCACAACACATGAAGTCATTCGTGTTCTTCGTTGACCGACTTTGAAACGTCGTCTCCCACTGGTCTTCCATCTTTCACTACGAACGAAGGCGAACAAAGATGGCTTCACCGGCGAGCTTCCTCGCTTCGAGCAAGTCCACGCCAGAGATCATCATCTCGGAAGACCACATGGAAGGCGGCGATGCAAGACTACCACCACCAATGCTCTCAGCAATGCTGCCAGGCGGGAATTCACACCATCGGTCGGAACACTCGATACCAGAAGCAAAGCCGCGCTCCATCCTTTTCGACTTGAAAAGCACTCCCGATCGAACGTCCCGTCCTTCATCCGCCGAGAACATGCGACCAGGCAGCAGTCCACCCGTGCCCATCCCCAACAAAGCCATCACCTCCCTCGCTGCAGAAGAAGTCGCCATTCGACCAAACAGTCTCCCCGCCTCCGTCTCTCCACCACACCTCAAGACCCGGCCCAAAATCCTCGACGACCTAAAACGAAGTCTCTCCCACACAAACGTCCACAACATCTTCCATCCGCACCACAACCGCCATCCATCGAACCACAAAACCCCACTGCAGAACCCCCCTCGCACTCCCTCACTCGGCGACAGCGGCACCACATCCCCTTTACCCGACACCCCGGACCTCCACTCCCTTTTCCGACATCACCCCACCAAAGCCACTTGCCCCGACCTCCCCGCCGTCAACCGCGCCCTCCAAGCCCTGCGCGCCGACCCTACAGCCGCGACTTCCCACCCGGAACAAACGACAGAATATTTGACCTCTCTCACCCTCCTCGCCTCAACGCTAACCGCCGCCCGCGCCTCGAGCCGCAAAACTCTCTCCCAAGCCATGCTCGCCCGCGACACCGGCAAATACGAAATTTGCCGCGCGTTATGTCTGGGAATCCTGCAAGACGCCCGCGGCGGAGCGGACGTGGAGACGCGGGTGTATGCTTGTGCGATTTTGTCGACGTTGGCGAGTAAAGGGCAGTCGGTGGGGTTCCTCGTCGAAGGGTTGAAGCTGATCGAGGAGGCTTGTCGTGAGAGTGGTGAGGACGGGGAGGAAGGGGTGTTGGATGCGGCGTCGAGGGAGAAGTTGCTGATCGTCCTGGCTATGACGAAGGAAGGGGCGGTGAAGAGGGATGGAGGGATGGAAGTCGAGGAAGTGAGACGATTGGCGGGATTGGTGAAGGGGTTGGAAGAGTTGAAGCCGGGAGTGGGATCGTGTGAGGTTCTGGGAGAGGGAGTGGGGAAGTTGAAGGTGCCGGAGAGAGAGGGAGGGGGTGGAGCGGTGACGCCGCGGTTGGGGAAGATTTTGTTGTGGCAGGGGTGGAGGTGAGGGTACAGAGGCCGGTGGAACGGGCGGAAAAGTTCGTCTTCTTATCTGTGAGGGTTGCGATTCCAGCATGGTGTTTGAGCGTTCTGCTGGACGGGAAGTTTGAGGAGATTTAGGGTGAACGTTACTATGTTTTTGTAGTTGCGAGGCAGCGGACCAAAGTCGCAGGGCAAGCACAACGATGACCACACTAGGTACTCCCATGGCTCCGCTGCAAAACGCAACACACAGCTTGGACTCCGTGCAGCTTCAAACTGTCTCGTAAAAGCCGGAGAGCCAGTAATTGTTGCCCCCTAGGTCGAGTTGTAGACATGTTCACCCTTAGGATACTAGTCACTCGAAATACAGGCTGCCAATTTCCGAGTCGTGCGGTGCAGTTTGAGCGGGATCAATACCTTGTGTATGATGTACTCCAGCGGATCTCAGCATAGGTATGTCATTAAATACATGCTATGTAATCGTGGCCTCCGTCGTGAGCATTTGTGCTCATCCACTCGGACGTCAAAAGCTTCTCGCAGCCTGTCTCAGACCATGCCATCGTGACGAAACTCGTTACCGTATCTCATCGCAGAACCATGTGCGCAGCGCTCCGACTCGGTGTCGTGAAGTCGAGCTGGCAGTCATCAAATCGTGAAATGCATCATCAAACGCGCATATTGCTTCGCGGAAATCAAATACACCCTTCCCTCTCTCGCTGGACCTCCATGCTGAAGAAGACCGCCTCCCTTCCCAGCTTCATGCTTCGTTTCGCTCGTCTCTCTCATTCCAAAACGAGCTCACAGATCGTTGTATCCCAAAATCCGCTTTGGTAGACCTTTATCCGCCACAGCCCACGTCCAGGCTCGCCCCGCTTCGCCGAAGAACAGACTCTCCGGCGCGGAAGACTTCTCCAGCATGCCGTCCTTTTCCATCGACTTCATTTCGTGGCCGGTGGTGTAAGTGAGGAAGTGTTCGAAATCCGCATCCTCCAGGGCGAGGGCGTTGCCGGATATGCCATGACAGATGCACGGTTCCTTGGTCAACAGTCCCCTCTCCAACACACACTCCCTCCCCTTCACAATCGCCTTCTCAATCCTCTCCCTCAACGCCGTCCCCTCCGCAAAATACTCCCTCACACTGATCAAACTACACACCACCCCCGCCGCCCCGTGACAAACCTGCACCAACCGATCCTTCTCCACCGGCACCTGCGCCGGAAAATTGCCCCCGCCAAACTGATACGTCAACAACACCCCCAACTCCGCCTGCAACCTCTCCGCGTACTTGTCCGGATTCGTCAACACCACCTGCGTCAACGTCCCGATGGCGCCGTGGATCGCGCCGATGTACGTTTTGCCCTGCCACTTCCACGGCCGCGGGGAGTCGAGGATCGCGTCGATGACGTCTTCTTGCGTGTCGGTGAGGAGTTGGAGGGTTTTTTCGTCGTCGGTGAAACTCGCTTTCACCATGCGGAGGAGGTAGAGGAAGCCCGCTCGGCCGTAGAGCATCTCATTCTCGGTTTCGGGCGCGATCGCTTCGGCGGAATAGTCGCATAGCTCGGCGGCCATGTCGGCGTCTTTACTGCTCGCGGCGCCGATTGCGAGGAGCGCGAGTATGTCGTCTGTGATGCCGCATTTTCCTGGTGATGGGCCGGGGTAGGTGGAGATGTGGGATTGCGCGGCGGAGAGGTAGGCGGCGGACCAGGTGCCGAGGGGCGTGTTTTCGACGATGAGGTCGGTGTGGTAGAGTTGTTGGAGGACGAGGAAGAGGTAGGCGACGGAGATGGGGCCGCGGGTGAGGCCGCCGGAGGGTTTGATTGACGTGGGAGGGTGTTCGGTTACGAGGCGGGTGAGGGAGGCTTCGAGTTGGCGGCGGGGGTCTATGAACGATGTGTTAGGTGATGGGAGGTGCCTTGGTGGAAGGGGAGGTAGGACGTCACTGACCTCGACGGGCGAGTGGAGCGTCGTTTTTGAAGTATCGCGGTGGCATGGCGGTGGATACGTGAGGTCAGATCATGGAGTTGATCGGTGTGTTGTTGACAGCCCGAATTGAGGTGTTTGGTTTTTGTTAGATCAGGCGGGAAGAAAATTCAGTGGGTCCATGGTGCTTGTTGTTGTTGTTTGGAGATTTGGTCTGGGATGGTCGGTCGGTGTTGCGTTCGACCTGAAACTGAGAGACTTGAGTTTGGAAGATCAACAGATGACGTCGGAGCTCGTGAGTGAGTTTGGCCGCCTTCTGTCACATGCAAGGAACATGTTCTTGAAGAGACACGTCGTTCAATAACGAGGGCATCTAATGCGGACCGAACATTCTAAACTCCCGTGCTCCTCCATGCTGCTATCAAGTCACTGTGTCGGACTCGAACCATTCATTATGCATCCATCCGTCCAGACCGTCCAACGCCAAAAGATGCCTCGTGATCGTGAGAGAGCGGATGGGAAGTCTACCTAATGCGATCCAATCTCGCTCTGTTGACAGCAATCTGATCGTCCACCTTGTCCGTCTTCGTAATAATGCGATCAATATGCTTGTTCTGGGAATCAATCTCCTCGCCCATTGCCTTGCCCAGCATATTAAGCGTTTTGGCTCCGCGATGAATGGCGTCCCTAATCAATCATGTTAGCACACGGTCAAAACCAAAGACCTCGGCGACCTCCACTCACAAGTTGTCGTCAATCTCATTCTCCATCTCATCATCCTCACTGTCCGCCTCAAATTGGTACTTCGCCCGATCCGCCAGATTCCTGTTCGCGCCTGGTGCCGCCCGGACGACATTACCATTAATATCTCTCTGCTGACGCTGCGCTCGCACCGTGCTGCCATACGCCTCTTCGCGGGTGGCATCCCGCTGCGCACGTTCACGCTGGTGCTTCTCCAGCGCAATCGCATTGGCAGCCTCCTCGCGTTTCTTCGCGGTGAAAGGGTTGGCGACGTGAACGGCGAACATACTCCTATTGAGCGTCTTCAATTCTCGGGCTTTCTCCTCCGCCAGTCGGTTCTGGTTGGACGCCATGTCGAGGTTGCGTTCGGTGTTGTGGATTCTCTCGCCTTGAGCACCGAGTCGAGCGAGTGTTTCGCGGCCTGTTGCTTCGGCTTGTTCGGCGATACGGCGTGCGTTGCGGGTAGAGGCTACGTCTTGTTGCTTGATGAATCGGATCTCCTGTTTGCTGGCCTCGACATCTTGGTCCTCTTGCTCTTCGGCTGTCAGTTCGCGTGGTGGACCAGAGCCGTAACCTCCAGGCATTTCTGTCGAGTCGTAGCCACCTGTGTTGCTGTAGCTCGCATCTCCTGCGTCTCCAGCACTACCTTGCTGTGGCGGCGCATCTGATCGTGATTGTTGCATTCGGCTAGGGGCATCGCCAAAAAGCGCATTCCGACCAGCGTCTGTGCTCATGGTGTCCTGACTGTTGCTCCTCCCTAGTCCACCGTATCCTGAAGGTCCGTAGCGGGATGCTTGTTGTGAGCTTCCTGTGCCGTAGGGATCACTGCTACCATATCCTCCCGTCTGTCCATACGAATTGCCAGGTGTTGGGTATCGCGCCTGTGCACCTCCATATCCTCCAGGCGGCACCGGGCTTTTCTCATTGCGGTTCGGCTGTCCACTCCCACCAGCTGCGCCATAACTTGGAGGTGCCGCGCGGTCGTTGTTTAAGCTGAGATTGCCAAAGGAGCTCGTGGGTGGTTGTGAGAAGCTGCTCTGACTCCTTGCGTATGGATCGGTCTTGATGTCTTTGCTGCCATAGGGGTCGTTTGCGGGAGCTGAAGCGTATGGGTTCGCGTTTGAGGGAGGAGCGGCGGCGTATGGGTTGCTCGAGGCAGGTGCTGCAGATGCAGAGGCCTTGGAAGCCTTTGACCGACCACCGAAGAGAGAGGCTTTCTTCGATTCGAGGTCGCCGTCTCCTTTGTCGCTTTTCTTGAGGCCAAACGGCATGGTCGCGGTGACTTTCGTGATACTCGTGATTCGTAAGGGCTGCTGTGGTATGGAGATTGATTCCCCTAGAAGAACCGACAATTCGGAAGAGAAAGAGAGGAAACAGAGTGTGAGAATCAGGGCAACGGATTGACGTTGACAAGTTTGGGTCCAATAATGGAGATCTCGCGGCGTCTGTGAAGCATGGGGAACGGAAGTGGGATCGAAGAAACGTCAGCCACATTTTAGGCGTCGTCAGGAGACAAAGATAGATTTTTGCTTCCAGGCAGCACAATACCAATCTCGCTGCGTTGGGGTTCAGCGTGAAGCAGCGCATGTAAGTGCTCTTTGTTTTGCTAAGCAAGTCTCTCGTGTTTTGCTACATTCCCTTCATCCTGCCGCGCTCGATGCTATGGTACAGAAGACAACCTCCACTCGAAAGAGCATAGAGGTACCTGAGCCCAACGTGTGATCATGGTAATTCCACGCCTTCGCAATCAGGATTCCGCCCATTCACCTCGTCCGGATCGCTCGGTTCTGCTGCGCCACTTTTGCAGACATATCGTACCGCTCCCTATGCCGACACTGCATCTTACATCTCCAATCGTCCCCGTTGCCCATCCTCACCTCGTGTCGTTGCTCCCAGCCTTCACTTCACCGCATCCTCTACCATGCGCTGACATCGAAGTACTCCTCTCCGAAGTACGTCACGACAACAGTACGATCCGCAAACTTCCTGCCCGCCAACGCACCCAATGCCTTTGCCGCGCTTTCTGGCTCCTTGTATTTCAAATAAATCTTGCCGATGCCATTGCTTTGACGCGAGCCGCCAGTGGGTCTGGGCATCTTGACGTCCAGCAGTTCGCCGTACTTGGCGCATTCCTCCTTGACGTCTTCGAGGATTTCTGTTCTCGTGTCAGTATGCTGGCAGTAAGTCGGACGAGGTATAGTAAGGACTCACCCTCTGCCTCATCAGGATCCATGAGCTCTTCAGGTGTAATCATGTTCATGAGACACAACACGCGACCATTGTCAGAATCGGTATTCTTAGTACCGGCGATGAGACCCATGGCACCGACTGTCATTTCTCCGCTGACTTGCTGGATGCCGATACTGGCAAGCTTAACCTTCAAGGCCGCATCGCCGAGATCCATCCCGTTCAAGGCCTCGAGTGCTATCTTGGTCGTTGAATCGGGGTCCTTGTACTCGACGAATGCAATGCCGCGGCTTTCCTCGGTCGACTTGTCCTTGACGAGGACGAAATTCTTCAGCTGGCCGAAAGAGGTCAGCAGCTCAACAACTTGCTCTTCCTGGAGGTAGACAGGAATGTTGGTGATGGAGATCTTGTTCTGTGTGTCTGGAACGATGGAGGAGAAGAGGCCAGTGGTGTTCTCGGTCTCGTCGGACACAGTCGGCACGATGTAGTCCTTTGGTCTTTTGATCTCAAGACCCTTCGCGGTGCCGTTCGAGTCGCCGTTGCCCATGTCGACATCTGCTTCCATCTTGATACCGTCCATGGCCATTGCGTTGGTAGCATCCTCGGGAGTCTTGAACTCTAGCAGAGCATATCCATTGCCCTGGCTGATAGCTGCGGAGATGCAGGGATCTGCGCCTTTAGTCACATTGAGCCCATTAAGCTGCAAATTGAAAAAGTCCATGAGGCTGTCGTCAGTAGCCGATGCTGGGAGGTTGTAGACGAGCAGACGCTTCGACTGGCGGGCGGAAGAAGGCTTGAGGGCTGATGTGTTAGCCTGCGAACCTGGCTGAGCCATGAACTCCTTCAGCCTGTTGGCGTCCATTGGTGCCACGCGAGGAGCGCCAGGAAGTGGGAACATGCCGGAGAGCTTGGCTTGTTCGGCGGTGATGTTCTCGTATCCCGGAGGCTTCACATCCCACTGAGTCATGCGGCGAGGCTTTTCCAAAATTGGAACGATGTCGGTAAGATCTGGCGTGGGCTCCTTTGGCTTGCGCGGTGGTGAAGCGCTCTTGCGCTTGGACTGGTTCTCGAGTTGTCTCATGTCATCGCGATCACGGCCGCGATCACGGTTGTCCTCGCGCGGCGCACGATCATCGCGGCCGCCTCGTGGTGGTCCTCTTCTGTCGCCGAACAAGTCATCACCTCCACGACGATCGCCTCCACGGCGGCGGTCACCATCGTCATCGCGTCGAGCATCGCGGCGAGCCGATCCGCGATCTCCACCCCATTGTCGGTCGTCTCTACCTCCTCCACGGCCACCGCCGTAGCGATCCTCCCGCTCGCGCTCACGGTATCCTCTTTGCGAGGAATAGCTGTCTACCTCGGGCTGTCCACGTCTCTGATTGTTGCGGCGGTCGTGCGGAGATCGTGAGCGTCGGTTCTCGCGGCGATCGCCGTAATCACGGCGGCGGTGGTCATCGCGCGAGGACTGCAGTCTCCCGTCAGACATGCTGGTATCTTTCCTCAGTTGTATTGCACTGCGCGCTCTTACGTGGGTGTCGCGTGCAGGTGTGTATGATTTGTATCCAGGAAGTTCTGCTTGGTCGTGGAAGCCTGGAGTGGTCGATTGGAAACGCGAAAGTGTGCTTTCGGCGGAGGAGATTCGGGGGTTGGTTTCGATCGATGGGTGGGACTATTCAGTAAATGCCAGTGTTTGAGCTACGCATCAATCGTCTGACGATGCAAGAGTGACAAGATGGGCGGAATTGTGTGCCGGAGTTGGCGATTGTTGATGGTGGAGGGTGGTCGGCACTGCAAAATCTCGAAGGTCGCTTCACAAACTTGAAGCTCAGCGAGCGGGTATTTTGCCGAGGGCCCGTGCATGCCGCTACCCGCACTTCACTCCCGCTCGTGAATATACAACATGAACTTGTGAATATACATCAACTTGGGCACGCATATCATGATCATGATATGACATTCGCTACTATGATTGCAACGGGCTACCTTGAAAGACAGTGCCAGTCTCAGCAAACTTTTCGATCTGGCCTAGCAATTGCTTCCAGCAACATCCAGCACGGCGACCGAGTACTCTGGCAAACTGAAGCAGAATGCTCCATTGGCATCCGCGTCCACCTGCGAGACATGCGACTCGACGATATTTCCGCCGATTGGCTGACTGGCGTTCATCGGCGCGGTAAGATACGTCAATGTCGCGCTTGAGCCAGCTCCGACTCCCTCGAAGACGACATTGAACGGCACATCTCCGGTACTGTTGTAGACAGCTGCTTTGAGGATATGCGAGCCCGTCACGTTGCTACGTCCAGCGACGTAGTACGCCGGACCAAACTCGGCACCTTCCATCGGCAGATTTTCCGTGATTCGAGTGCCCGAGAAAAGGCTGATCATGTGGTAGCTTGTGGACAGCGTGGTGTGCGCTGGGTTCGCATCATAAGAGATGAGGTTGGGAATCCACTCCCACTTGTTGAGATTTTGCAGCATCGGGGCATAAGCAGCGCCAATCATCTTGTCCGAATTGCGTTCCGCGCCGAGTACGAAGATGGCCTCTGCAACCGTGCCGTACCAGAATGGCGTAAACGCTCGCGGGGCTCCCTCTTCCCAGGTGACAGAAGTTCTGTTGAAGGCATCATACTCCACAACAGCGTACTCTCCAATGAGTATCGGATGAGCCGAGGTGTAATTGTCGAACTTGCCGAACTCAGACGACATTTGGATGGGTAACGCGTACTCGTGGTAGTCTGCAACCGATCAGTGGAGGTCTTGGAGTAACGGAAGATTTACTCACCTCCAGCGGTTCCATCGACAGGAGTCGGACCATCGACGTCGTAAAAACTGGAGATGACGGTGATATCTGGGTATGCTGCGCTGATGGCATCGTTGAACATTCTGAACCTGTACTCTCGGTAACTCTTGTCTCCCTTATTCAAGCTGTCTTCGTTGCCGACTTCGACATACTTGACGGAGAATGGCTTCGGATATCCAAGCTTGGCGCGAACACTTCCCCAGGTTGACGAGGCGTCGCCTGTGAGGAACTCGATCTCATCAAGCGCGGACTGGACATACGGCTGAAGCTTGTCTTCTGGAACGACCTCCTTGTCGAGCCAGAGGCCTGCCCACACGGCGAGGACGATTTCCATGCCTATGCCCGGTCAGCGATCTCCTTGACGACACACCATTCTGGCCGACTGACCAAGATCCTGCGCCCATAGCATGTACTCTATCAAGCCGAGCCCGTCAGTGATCTCGTAACCCCAGGTATCAGGGTATCCAGGGCGATCTGTCAGTGGACCGATTGTGTTCGTCCAATTCCACCAATAAGGCGATTGCAGGCCTTCCACGTTGTTGCCACCCGGAGCACGGAAGAAAGACGGTTTCAACCCAGCCATTGCTTCCATGAGATCGATACGCAGTCCATTCTCGCGGTTGTTGTAGGTTGGCGGGAACAGGCTGATCAAGCTGAAGTCAAGAGCACAACCAGAAGTGGAGTCCCAGGTGAAATCCAAGGTATTGTTTGAGTTCGGAGCACCCTGGCCCGGCTGCAGCGTATAGCGGTACTGAGTCCACTCGCCCGAGGACGACGACACCTCGACAGACGCCTCCGCCCAGGAATTCTTCTCCAAAGACTGAAGGCTGACGCTGATATTGCCATTGTAGTCGCCATGGATGTAGAATGAGCCGTTGTATGTCCAGTTCGACACGACCGGGAAGCCCCAGAATCCAGCATTGGAGAAGCCGATACCATTCCCGGTTCCTGATACCCGCATCGAAGCTGGCAGGGCCGACGAAAGAGGCGTTGAGAGGTTCAGCAGAGACAGCTGCGCTCCGCCGAGTGCTGACCAATACGTCAGGTTGCTTGGCCAAATCTACGCAAAAGAGGGTGTCAGTTAGACTTGGTCGCCGAAGGACTTGCACCGCGGTGTCGAACTCACGCCACTACCCTGGAATGCTCGATTCTGGACGAGTTCGGCGTACACTCCGCCGTCTCCAGAGTTGTTGATGTCCTCAAACATGATTCCATATTGGAGAGGAGAGGTAGCGTTGCCTCCTGTTGACTTGACGGTAATATCGACGGCCTGAGCCGCAAGGGCCAGGCCAAGTGTTAGAAGACTGTTGACAAACATTGTGGAAGATGTTCAGCCGATGAGTGTCGAACGTGCAGTCGGCTGAGCTGGTCCCGTTGTTTTCTTATACCTGATCCTGCTGCAAGTTTCCTTCTTTGATCCTTGTGACGTCCTCCAATGCGTCTACTAGCGTTGCACATTTTCGGCTCCACTCTCCCGCACATTAGAAGTGGAGGTGCCCGCGCCGGCAGATTCATGGTGATGCGGAGGTCTGGTCGTTTGACCCCATTGGGAAGGAGGAGGGATCACATGCTTGAGAAGGGCGGGGTGCAGTAGCAAGGATCCAGGCGGGGATGAAGCAACTACACGGAATATTTTAGGGTCGGGTAAAGTCCAAATCGTATTCAGTGCACTTGCGGACGGAGTCCATGCCGGTTCATGGTGCGAATACGAAGCGGTCTAGTTGGAGAAGCGATCTATTTAGCCGCCACATGCGCCCGTCTAGACTGGTTGCAGTGAAGGTCGAGTACGCTTACCGGGTGCAAGCTTTCGGCTCTTGGAGCTTGAGGAGCTTGACTTGTCGTCGTTCGGTAATGCTCTCGGCGGGTAGCGATGTGCTTTAAGTGACTCCGTTGAGAGCGTCCCGGAACACCAACTTGGCGGGACTGCTAAGTAGCGTAGAAAGAACGGCCGAGTAACGAAGGAATCGAGCTGCCGGAGCATCCCATCGACGAGTCAGAGGCGATTGGCTAGGAGAACCAACATCAGTAAAACTAGCTGCCCGTTCATCGGAGTTCGTTAAGATGCGTAGTTCATCGAGCATTGCCCATGCATCATTATCTAGCATGGCCTTGTCGACTGTTCCGCTGCCGGCTGTCTCAAGTCACTATATGAGAAGGAGGCGCAATCTGCATGAAGTAGTTGCTCCAGAACCGAACGCCATCAAGACATTGATCTCGACAGATGGCACCAGTCTCTTCGGCCATCTCGAGCTCTTCAGTTGCAACTCCAACACTCCAGCCAAACCGCTCTGCGGTCTCTTGTGCTGTAACACCTCTGCCGAACGCATCCTCCTCCACGGGTGGATATTGGGACCGTGGTAGTCGCAGCCAGGCCAGAAGGCTTGCAATCGTCTTCTCATCCGTGCGACTCCTTTCTTGTACCACTAGTAGGCCGCTACGAAATCGACGAAGACGGACTGGCAGCCGAAGACTGTCCCACAAGTTCGCCGCTTTCCCGAAATCCGAGGGCGATACAAGTTCAATACCATTCCGGGTCCGATTGAAGACCTGCCATAGGTCGACCAGTGACATGATGCCGCCCTCCTTTCTCAATATTCCTTTTCTGTCGTCTGTGAGATATTCGGCCAGATCTCGCGAAAGTTCCGTGAGGTAAGTCTGCTCTGCGGAGGATCCAGATCCTAGCATATCTTTGGTTGTGATCAACCCCAGTGCTGAAGTAGAGTCTGATATTAGCTTTCTGGTCTCGCCGTCAGCGCTGCCGTTCGACTGCCTTGCGAACTGCTCGGCCATTTTGATGACTTCCTTCGCGGATGTCATCAGAGCTTCGAGATCTTCGAATGCTGTTCCAATGACTGCCTGGTTGTTCTGTCGTAATGCTGCGCCTCGTTGCTCCAGCCCAGCTATACCGACAATTCGTTGCGGTGCACTCGTCGGAGTTGACGGGTCTAGCGGTCTCGAAAATCCACCTGATTGTGGTGGCGTTTGTGGTGCTCGTGGTACTGGCGGTGCGCTCTGCAAAAGCCATTTGCGCTGCACAAGCGCTCCCCTCAATCTCTCCGTGAACGTCTTCTCTCCTCCATCACGGAACGAGAACTTGATCGTCTCGATCGTGTCGTCTCCGATGATGGTGGTGGTGCTGAGTGATGGCCCTGGACTCTCAGGCCGACTTGTTGCGGACTCCACAATCTGCGATCGCCGGTTGGAGGCACTTTGCAACGAGGCACCGCAGATCTCGCAAGTCGTCAAAGACGGATGGTTTTGGAAGGTACATCGTGGACATTTGTTTGGTGTCGTGGCCAGATGCTGCAGCGAGCCTGAGCCGGCATTCATAGAAGAGGCATCCATTGAGCTCCGTTGCGAAGAGACTCCTCCTCCAACGTGACTCGACATCGCTGCGATTGCCGCCCTCACTATATGCACCAGTGGTGGCTTGATCCCACAGGCCTGACATGGTGGGAGCGGCGTATGCTGGTTCGATGTGGATGGATCGAAGTTTGAAGGCACCGGATTTGACAGGCCGCAGATTGGGCAGATCCAGGTAGCGTTGACGTCTCTCGAGGGAGCCGGCGATTGAGGTGCCAAGCGTGGTGATGAAGTTGCAGCTCCGACGAGAGCATCGCTCGGAGATGCATACTTCGGGACAGGACTTCGAATACCCAGCGCGGACTTCTTCACTGGTTTGGGAAATAGTGTAATCTTTGGGGATGACTTGAGGAAGCCAGCATAGAACTCAATCCGATCGATCTCCTTGAGATCCACAGCAACGGAGTATTTTCTTGGTTCCTCATTGTCGATGTAGCACACTCGATGGGATGTGAGATAGGCGTGTCCATGTTGGTAATTGGGGATCTTGAATTTGCCTTCGTAGAGTCCGACACTATCCTGAACGAAGAGCAAAGTCTCATCGTCGTAGAGCGATGGCCTGAGGGCTGTAGTCAAGTCTAGCTGGCGGAGGAACATTCGACATGAGAAGACGTTGTTTTGTTGATGCGATCGAAGCAAGAGGCAGAGGAAGATCACCCGTCCAGATAAATGGTATTCCCTGATCCTCGGAATGCAAGATACAGGAATGGCTTTGTAAAGGGGATGTGCAGATGCACGATCGATGTGTTCGGTTCATTCACGAGTCCTTCAAAGTCACGTGCCCCACCTGCAACTTCCTTGGCTTCCGGTCACCGTCTTTCCTCATTCTTCATTCTTCCCCAACCTGAACACGAACAAAGACGGCGCACCACCACACGAACTTCAATCACGAGCAAGGCGACTCAATCCATCAGCACTACATCCCTGACCACTTCTTCGTTCTCGTCGTCTATCCACACTCTAGAAACCGCTGAACGCTCTCGGCGCTCTTCGCCAACTCGGTCGCCATGACCGTAGAACCATCCTTCACGCAAGTCGCGGCGAGGCGAACGCTCGCCAAAGACCCACCAGCTCAGCAGGAATCAGCCAAGAAGAAGAAGGAGTATCCTCCAGCGCTTCTCGATTATGTGACACGGGCCTTCTCGGAGTTTAACAAACGCAAAGACGAGCCCGCGTTCACCGGCATTCTCGATGCCGACATTCGTGCGGCACTGCAGAAAGTGATCCTCGAGGTGGACGACAGCCCGATCATGTATGAGCGTGACTGGAAGGCGTTCCCACTACCTCACCAGATCCTCCTCGAGGCACGCCAGCAAGCTGCCCTCTTCAGTCGCCAGCAAGAAATGCTTACTAACCCCGATCCCACCGCATCTTTGCAAAACCCCTTGTATGCCACAGGAGCCGGCACCCGGAAACGAAAATCATCGGACCAGGATGGCAACGAATCTCATGGACGAGCTGTAACCCCACCATGGAAAAAGAAGAACACTATGGCGAAGTTAACCTTGGCCGATCGTGTAACTGGCGCTGTTGGAAAGAGTAAGAATCAGGACAAGAAGCGCAAAGAGACGACAAACACCAGCTGGTTTGACAACAGCCAAGATGCGCTTGAGCGGCGCCGGCAGCGCTTTGGTCATATTTCCTCCGATGATGCCTCCCCAATTTCCTCTCCACGTATAGATGCTGCTTCGCACGACGCGCACGCTGGACCCATCATCGGGACGTGCCAGACCCTCGAGAAAAACTACTTTCGATTGACGGCGCCTCCTATCCCCAGCTCTGTCCGACCAGTACCTGTTCTAGAGAAGACGCTGGCTCTCATCATACACAAGTGGCAGACCGAGAAGGACTACACATATGTTTGCGACCAGCTAAAGTCACTGCGACAAGATCTCACGGTGCAACGCATTAAGACTGCATTCACTATCAAGGTGTACGAAGTGCATGCGCGGATCGCTCTGCAGATGAAGGACTTGGGTGAGTACAATCAGTGTCAGACGCAATTGCGTGCACTGTACAAGATGAGACTGGGAGAGAACGGCGGCAGCGGTGGGGAAGAAGATGAGTTTTTGGCTTACCGCATTTTGTATTTGATTTACACGCGAAACCGGGTCGACATGAACAACATGTTGGCCGATCTAACCCCAGCAGACAAGAAAGGGCCTTTCGTGCAGCTCGCTCTTCAGGTGCGCAAGGCCCTCGCATCCGGCAACTACCATAAATTTTTCCAGCTATACAACGATTCCCACGACACTGGCATGGTACCATACTTGATGGACATGTTCGTCGCTCGAGAGCGGCTTGCTGCGCTGGCTGCCATGGGGAGAGCGTGAGTTGCCGTCCCACATTCCGCGCATTCTGTTATTTGCTGACTTTTACCCAGATACAAGCCCGACGTGAACAGTGAATTCGTGGCAAAAGAGCTTGCATTTCACATTGACAGCCCTGCTGATTCGGTGTTTGACAATGCAACTCTTCAAGCATGCCTCGAATTTATCTGCCAGAACAACGGCGAGACTCTCCTGCAAGAAAAGGACGGATCTACGCGCTTCCTCACTGGCAAGGCCGGCAACCTTCTCGAGAATGCAAAGCGAGCTGCATTCGGCACGACCGACATCAAGGGCCAAATATGATAGGTGTCCCGTTTCCGATTTTGCGCATCATCGGTGAACAGCACCTCGACCATCCGACCGCGTTGCAGTTTCCCTTCACAATCTTCAAAACCCTCTCCATCGATCTTCCGCGCTTCGCTTCATCCACATGCGCCGCAACACTAACCACATTCCGAGCGTCCGAGATAAGGGCATGGGTCGAAAGTCAAGGTCGGCATTTGATGGGACTGATTCGGGAATCATGGTGCTCGGGTACCGTCAACAGAATAGCAAGGTGCCTGACCCCGAGCTACGGCGGTCGACTAGGGTTGGTAGTCGCCATGTCAGACTCGATCGTCGGGACGACAAGGGTGTAGGCCAGAACCTGGGTTCGCAATTGCACTGGCCTTATGGATCGGTCTCTGGAAATGCTGAGATTTGGGATGATACCAAGGGAGTGTGGGCATCGTGACGCGTCCTTCACGCAGTCACGATGTTGCGGTAGACAGTCAACTTTCAGAATGAGAAGAATTTCCCGCTGTTCGCGTTCACAGAAACTGTTGAGACAGAAGTGGCTGTACAACGCGCGTTTACGCTTGACTATCGCGACAATTCACCACGATGAACCTAGACCAAACCTGGGCTGTTCCTGCAGCGGGACACGACCAGGCCGGGTCAGGCACCAACCGCAGCCGGGTGGTTGTCCATAGTCGTCGATTTACGACCCAGTGACGACGGCACCGCTGGCAAAGGGAGGGTCAAGTAATGGTTCGGCCGGCACATATTATGCAGGTCGAGAGTCATTCGCGCATGCTCCAGCGCATCGTTCGCTGCATGTTTCTATATTGAACGCTCGATGCAGACATACAGTAATCTGACGCGGGCATCGAAGGTGCTCGTGAAACGTGGTCCCAGAAGGGTCCATCCCCAGGAACGGTTGTCTTTCGAGGTCTTTTCGGCCCAGTTGGTCCGTTTCGAACAAGGATTTCCGTGCGAGTGTCCTGTTTGTGGCTGTCATTGGTGCTTGAAATTGATCAAGTTGTTGTGGCGAAGAAGGGACGATGTCTCGGTGTGGTGGGTTTCGATCTCGCAACGGAACTACATGTGACGACAACGAATGCGGGCGGAGCCAGCAGATGTAGGCAATGATGCCGACCGGAGAAGGCACGCACACCGATCCTGGAAGAGGTAGAGCTGTGTTATTTGAGACTGAGGTTGTTCAACGAAATGTAAGCTCATTGTATTGGGCGTCAAGCAGCCGCCTGTGTCAGGCACCTGACAGCCTACAGGGCTCTAAGCATGGCACATATAGGCCCGCCATCGAATCAGTGCGTCGGCGGCTGCAGCGTCCAGCGCGGAGGAGGAAAGGTACAGAGGAGAGGGCCACACTGTATACACATGAATCTGATGGTCGAGAGTCGTTGGAGGGAAATCTTGCATCACAGCATGTCTGTGTCGGCGTTTTTGCCCCACTCGGCATGGCAACATGGCTATGCTAGAGGCAAAAGAGATCGGTGGCTTCCACGAGGTGGGCTGTATAACGGTCGAGAGTGGAACGGCTTTGCGTGTGTCGTGCGTGGTGCTGTACCAATCCGCGTTTTTCGCTGCCTTGCCATGTGGTGCTGTCTTCTGACTAGTTCTATTCTATTCGACCTAACAATTCTTCTCCTCTTCTCTGGCCGGAATCAGACATGTTCCAACTCGTCAATCGCTCCGCCAACGCCATCCTCCTCCTAAGCCTTGTTATTGCCACGTGCAACCCTGGTCGTCGCTATTGTTGGCGCATCTTCGGTGGAGTCTTGTCTGGGACAAAGCAACGGCGGGAGGGTCGATCATCAAACTTTGGCCCGGATACAAGCAAGAGGGAACAAGCACCGCGGAGAGCAAGTCCGCCGCGCAAAGGGTCTTCTGATTCCGTTAGTGTGAGACACAACAATCGAGAGGGAATCGTCTTGCCTCGTTTGAGATTGTTCTGCTCCTCCGAGGTGCCGTGCCTTGAACACAGCGTTGCGGCTTCTTTCTTGTGATCCCGACGATTTCGCCGTTGGACGGGAAGGCACGCTACCAACCCTCACGCTTCGACACATCCCACACACTAGAGACTCACAACACTCGCCGCCACCACCCCGCCTCCGCGCCGGCACCGAAAAACACTGCCCGCGCGACTTTTCTCTCTCCACCGCATCGAAGCAGCGACTGCGATACAATAAGTGGTTCATTGCGCCGGAAACCGCGACTGAGGACGGCTTCGCTTTGTGACGGCTGTCTTACACCAACATTCATTGTTCGGCAGGCGCAGAGGACACCATTCTTACCACGATCGCTTAAGAGGAGGACAATCGCGAAGGCACAGTGCTATCGTGCGTGCTATCGTGCGTGCGACAACCTTCTGCAAAAGGTGTGCTCGATTTGAGCAGAACCAGCAAGCATGGACAAAATGGCTATGAAGGTGGGCAGTACTCGCCGGGCATCTATACACATCGCGCTGACAAGAATCAGTTTCGACGGTCGATTAAGAGCGACAAGCACGACTCCGCGAAACAACCAGCGTCGATATCGGTCCCGCACAAGGACGCGATTGCGATTGAGCCACCCAAAAAGGTATGAGGGCACGCGTACACGCATGCGCAATACGCGAACGCTGACGCTGCGATATAACAGGTCATAAAAGCGATATACGACTACAGTGCGCCCGCCGACTCGGACATGTACCTCTCGTTCTCCGCCGGTGACTTCCTCCATGTGTTGAGCCGCGAAAACGATCCAGACTGGTACGAAGCCTGCAATCCCTTGCGGAACGCACGAGGTTTGGTCCCGGTGAAATACTTTGATGTCGTTGGGAAGACTGTGCGCGACAGCGGCGACTCTGCTCAGTCCATAGGTAGCACGACACACGATAGCGGATACGCCGAAGGTTCTACCCCACCTGCGCCGAGAATGAGCACTGTACCGCCAATGCCCGGCCACCGACCGACAAAGTCCTACAGTGGCAGCAAGGCACCAGGAGGCGTCTACGGTGTTGTGACCTACGATTTTCACGCGGAACGACCAGACGAGTTGGACGCGAAAGAAGGCGAGGCGATCATTGTCATAGCGCAATCGAATCCAGAATGGTTTGTCGCAAAGCCCATAACTCGTCTTGGGGGACCTGGACTGATCCCAGTATCTTTCATCGAGATACGGGACATGACGACGGGCACGGCTGTGGAGGATCCGGTGGCTGCGGTACAGGCAGCGGGCATTCCAAAAGTGGAGGAGTGGAAAAAGATGGCTGCCGAATACAAAAACAACAGCGTACCTCTCGGTACTGTTTCGATCTCTGGTAATCTCGAGCAGGGCATGGGCCGAATGAGCGTGAATGGGCAAGGCGCATACGGGCAGCAGAGACATTCTCGACAAACCAGCATGTCCCAGCAGAACGTATTCGCGGCGGTGCGAGCGTCTGTTCCACGGTTCATCTTCGCGGACGACAAATTCCACTTCATTGTGGAGTGCAAGCTTTCGAATGGATCGCATTGGGATCTTTCGCGCATTTACGAGGACTTTTACGAACTGCAGATCAATCTAATCAACGCATTTCCCGAGGAGGCAAGGACGGCGCCGAACAAACCGCGAATACTTCCATACATGCCGGGACCGGTCAAGTTTGTCACAGACAGTATCAGTGAGGGACGAAGAGCGAATCTGGACGAGTACCTCCGCGATCTGTTAAAGCTGGCACCACACATCACGAACTCCTCCCTCGTCCGGAACTTCTTCTCGCCACGGGAAGGCGACTTCGAAGTCGACCCGAACGCAGTCGATCTCAACGAACACGCACGACCCGCCGATCCACGCGCCCGATACTCCCAATCCTCGCAAATGTCCCACCAAACAGCTTCCACCTTCCAAGCACCTGGTCAAGGTCGCCCCGCACAACCCTCCCACCAATACTCCGCATCTCAATCCACGACCCTCAACTCCGCAACCGGACCCTACGCTCACCGCCCCTCGCAATCCTCCGGGGCCAACGGCTCCTTCACCTCCAGCCAACAAACCCTCCCGGCAACGCAAAGTAGCACGCCCAACGCACCCGTCAAAGTTAAAGCCTGGTTCGACCGGGACACGTGCGTCGTGATCCGCATGCCACCCCGCGGCCAATTCACGTACGACGAATTGCACAAGAAAATCGTGGAGAGGAGGAAGTTGGAGTACAAGGGACAGGATCAGGATGACGAGGATCTGGATATCGAGTATCGGGATGAAAAGGACGGGGAGTATTATCGGTTGGAGGGAGATGAGGACTTGGATATTGCGGTGGAGAGGAATGAGAAGTTGACGTTGGCGGTTCGGGCGGCGGGGTCGTGAGCGAGTCCTGACGGGAGTGATGATGGGATCGATGAATGGAATGGTTTGCAATGCGAGTAAGAATTTAGTACGATAGTGTTTTTCGAGGAGCTTCGATTCGATTTATTGGTGCATGGTCGATGGGGACAGAAGGAAAAAAGAAGGAGACTGGAGTCGTTTTATTCTTTTTTGGTGTGATCGAGGATGGTCTTGGTTTTCTTGGCTTCTTCTTCTTCTTATACCCTTTTCGACCAATGGATATTGGCAGTTTTTAAGATTATGGCTAATGTCCTGATGTTCGAAATGGAGAGATCTAGACAAAACAAGTCCGATAACTTCTCTGCGCCTGCGTGCATGATTCTGCTGAACACCATGCTATCTGTCCTCCTCTTACTCTCAGCTCTCGTCGTGCGCTCCACGACCTGCCCTATGCCCATGGCCTCAGTGCTCGCAGAAGTTGAATGTGTCCTAGAGTAAGATCAGTCGTGACTCAGACATCGTTTAAACGAGTGGAGAGCATGCACACCTCCTTGAGTATCTCGTCGAAGTCGGTAGTGAGGGCGCCTCGCTCCTTCATCAATTCTTCTCTCGCCTCGCATGCTTGCTTCCACGAAATCGGGAAGCCCTCAACGTCGTCCATAATGCGGTCGAACAGCTCCAGAGGCAGTCTGGCAAAGAGTTCGACCTTGCGAATCTCAGCCGCCCACCAATCGCGACGTTGCGGTGGCACGTTGGCCGTGGAGAGAATCTTGATGTGCGGATCAACCAGGAACATAGCCAGGATCTTGCGGTGTCCGGGCTTGGACTTGTCTTGCAGCTGAAAAGATCCAACCCTGTGCTGAAGTACGTTGGGAAAAGCAAGTAGACGCCCGGGTTTCGTGAGGACTTTGCCGAGTTCTTGCACGGCACTGCTTCCATAGTCGATACCGTACATCTTGCACGCGGCCTGCCACTCATCCTGCAGGCATTTGTCAATCGTGCCTTCGACATCAGCGTGTTGACGGCAGTGTAGGTGACTGTCTGTAATGTTGTCCGAGTCGTAGTAGAACAGTGCCGTTGCTGCGATGTGCTCGTTCAGACAGCCTTCAACGTGCCAATTACTACCATCGTACTGTGGTTGTTCCGGCGTCAACATGATGTTAGCCAGCTTGAAGATGACTTGCAGTCCTTCCGGGAACTTGGTACGTAGATCTAGTCGTTGGGCATTGGCTTCCTCCGCCCGCACTTCGAACGGAACGAACTCGAATGCTGAAGGCTGCCGCTCGAGGGTATAGGTACTGTAGTCGGCTTCGTCCATATCCATGTCGGCTTCGTCCATACTCATGTCGGGGTTGTCACCGCCAGAAGCCGCCGGTGGGACAAGATCGTCGTTGCTGATAGACTCGTCTTCGATGCGCGCTCGACTGTGGAACCATGACAGGCATTCGTTCCACAAAGGCACTGCTTTGTCGATCGCAGTCTCAAGGACTCGATACAAGTCCTTGCGGTGGTTTGGATGAAGATTGTTCACGTAGCTGGTGATGTAGGCCCGCCCATCTTGATTGAAGCCGATCTCAGAAGGTAGCCACTGAAATGATCCCCAAGCTTGCAAATCCCTGCTGTTGCCAAACATGAGTTGCATTTCGATTGTACATTTCTCTTTGATCTCCGCTGGGACTTGGCAGACCTCACCCACGTTGGTGTATTCCACACATCCTTCTAATGGCACCAGAGAATCTGGCAAGACTCGGGTCCTCCCAAACTTCAGCGGAAACAGGGATGGGTGAAGGAGGTCAAGGACCCGTCCGTTGGTATGAGGATGCCAGTCTTTGAGACGATCTGGAATGCTTTCGAGGCTGAGCACTGCCGATCTGAGTGATGACCAGAACTCGTCGGTGGGATCGAGGTCTGACTTCACCACGGTGATTTCGACGTCCAGAACGTGAACGACGCCATGTTGCTCGAGGTAGGCAGCTTTATCGTGTAGCTCTGCGAGACACTGTGCCATCATGACAGATTAGCGGCTGTTGGTAGAGCACCATCTTTGCCACGGGCGTCAAACTCACATAGTCGAAGGTCTTTTGGTCCAGGTGATGAGGTGAGCTTTGTTGCTGCTGTTTGGTGCCGCAAGCTTCCTGTTTCCAACGCGCGACAATCTCCGGGTTGTTGATCTTTTGCCGCCAAGCAGGCTTGTCAGTGACCTGCCCGATGAAGTCTAGCATTCGCCGCTCTCTTAAAGTGATAGCTGGCACCGCGAAGAAATCTTGAATGGCGTGTGGAAACCTGCCACTGTCCTGTGTGTCTTCCCAGTAGAACTCCGTCAACTTCAATGGCAAGCCGAATCCTGGTCGCTGAATCTTCATTTGGGCTGTGCAGCGCTTTGCGGTCGTAGTCTTGAAATTGTGTTGGATGACCAGGGAAGTCGAATGTCATGTGTTTCAGAGAGTGTAATGCAAAGCTCAAATGTGTCACTTCACTTCAGGAAGGTGGAGCTTGGGTCCGCACGCGACTGCAGCCTAGTGCCTCCTGAGGCAGGAATGCCGTCCAGCGCCCAAATCGTTGTGACATACCAAGGGATAGCGTGAGGCCAATGATTCTGCACCAACATGGAAATGCTCTGCACAATAGCTCCGTGTAATGCAATCGGTCATGATTCATTACTGTGTACACTTTTATCCGCATATGTACCTCTTTTATCCTATGCTGTGCTTCTGAACCGGTGGGAGAGACTCCATGCCGACAAACTCTTCGCTGGACCGACTGCCTTTGCTGTCGTTGTTCAACGGCTTCTCGGGACGAACGAGATCGAAAGACGTTATCCGTTGGTTTCGTGAACCCAACATCGAAGTGTGCTGGGCGACATGGCTGAAGCAGCGCTTGAGAAGGCCGGCCATCGCGGGCATGCAGCAGCAGATCCTAGTAGAGGTGTCAGTCAAGACTGTGGACGGTAACGATGTATGGGTGGTCATCCGGCCTAGATCGACTCACATGCTGCAGTAAACCTCGACCTGGAATATATGTGAGCACGCGCGAAGCTGTTTGATTCAGGGGATGGACTTACAACGCTCCACATCAAGAATGGGAAAAAGTCCCATGTGATGTTCCTCGCAGTGGTCATTTGGTACAGATGGGTGAGTCGGACGGTGCTGCAGACAGTCACCACGAGCCCGATCAGGAAGCAGGACACAACGCTGTTGCATGTCAGTCGAGTCCCTCGCAGTCACTGTCGAGTGACATACCCTATCCTTTGTCGCATCGAAACCTTGAGGGCAATCATTCTTGGGATCGGTAGCATAATGACGATGAGATCAAAGATGACATTGATGCCTCCGAAGGCATAGGCAAGTGCTACTCTATCAATGCACGAGCCGTAGCCTCGGTTTGCAAGGCGCCACGCTATGAAGAACAAGCACTATCAGCGAGTCCATTTGGCGGAACGGGACACAGGAAAACGAAAGACTCACCATTCGAGATCGGATGGCACCCAAAGATGATGGCGGTCACGGATACCACAGCAGTGACTAGCAGTAGCGCTCCAATGGCCTTACAAACCCTGCGAAATATCCGATTGCTGCCAGTGTCGTCTTTCCAGATGCGGAGGTATAGCAAGACCAAGGAGAGCTTCGTGCAGAACGCCGCCGCAAAGTAGAGTGGCATAGAAGCGAAGAACCACTGTGGAACGTATGTCAATGAGCATGATGCACCTGATAAGGCTGCATTGGCTACTCACCTTGCTCCAAGTCAGAACATCTTGTGTAGGAACCATCCACATATCTCTGGCCAGGCCGTACTGGCTCATTTTGATGCCGAGGACTGCCATGCCCAAGATCGGTATGTAACAGACCAAGGCGACGCCTGCGAGTGTACTGGTCAGTCGAATCGTGCAAGCTAGAGATCAACACAGCTGCGTACCATCGTCCCAGCTATAGCCAGCGCCGGACCATCGCGGCGAGCGTGAAGCCAAACGAGCGGCCAGGAAGAGCGTCGTCAATACGAACAAAGCAATGTTCACGGCATAGGCCAGGGCCGAAAGGTCGCGGTTGCGTGGCCAGCCGCAGCTGCTCGCTTGGAACTTGAGTCCCTCAATGGGCTGGCGCAAGGATGGGCAGGTTGTCATAACACAACGTGCCAGAGCATCGGCGACGGGACCAGTTCTCGCGCAGTAGCATTCGGCTCCGAGGGTGCAGTTGAGTTCTGGGAGGACTGTCAAGCCACAATTGACGACACACTTCGGAAGCTCGGCGACGGCAGTGGTATTCAACGTGTAAACCGCTGATACTCGCGATATTGCGAGAGCTCCGATAGCCCATAGGCACAGTGAAGGCCTCATGGTCAATCTCCAGGCTCGAAGCGAGTTGGTAGGTTTGGGTAGTGGTTGTTGGTGGTGAGGGGAACTGAGATGTTGACGACGGGCTGCGCTTTGGCTATAAGCCCGGGAGCTTCCCTGCTAGACCAGGAGCTGGATGTGTCCATCCAATATGCCGTGCACTGGGGTCGTGGCGTGTCCACAATCACATTCGTCTCACCAAGCAGATCGGCTAATGCAGCGTCGCAAATCCGGCCACCGCTCGGTAACGATTGCAAAGAACCTCGTAAACCATCTTTGCACCTACCTCGCATGGCAAGAATCAGTCAAGATCTCGGTGCTGTCATCCATCGAAGAGGAAACATTGCCGAGCCACTATGCACAACGAGCGCGTCAGGAACTGCTGCCCGTGATCGCCAGAGGCTATCGTTGCGCAATTACGATGTCACGTCGCCATATGGCGGCACTCGCCATGCGAACGGAGTACGTTGACGGCGAGCTCGATTGGTCTGTTGAATGTGCGATGACGCTCCCTTGTAAGGCACCTCAGCACTAACAAGCAAGTGAGACATTTCGGTACACGCCGGGGAAGGTGTAGTCAAGGATTCCGTACCTTGCATTAGCCGGGCGAGGATCAGGGCGAGTCCCCCATGTGCTGTGTGATTGGCGATCGTGTGCTGACTTTCTCAACTTGCACATGGCAGGCCAGTACCTTATGCGGGGTCCTTTTTTTTTAGTCTTCCTTGACAGGCAATCCCAATCGAGGCCTGAAGAATTTTACGAGGGACGAAGTACGATCACTCCATACAACGAAAATCGACAAATCGATATGAATCTCCCTCTCTTGGTCGCGTGTCGTCGTGGGGCAGCGAGTTGCACAACGCACACTAATGGCCGGGCTCCGAACAGGAAGGAGCTTCATGAATGGTGATGTGGTGTGCTCTTGTTACGGAGGCTGCTCCATCGCCAAGCTCTGTACGAACTGTGTCGGCAAGCTTCCTCCGTGGCTCCGCTCGAAGTGCACCACGGGACCTGCACTTCGTTGGCTTCGAGTGTGCAGTCTGCCGAGAGAGCGGAGATGCTTGTTGAGGATGGATGTGTCTACAAGAATATTCAAACAGCAACAATACCATCGTTCTCTGGCTTAGACCGTGCAATCCAAGCCTGCGGGATCCAAGTTGTGCAGTGCTCTTTGTGTGGAGCCACGGGGCTACGAGAAATGTGTCCTCTCATGTCGTCCTCATGCCGCGCTCGACTGTCTCAAGCCCTCTGAACCATCACTAAACTGCAACCTTCTCTCACCGCCCTACCACGATTCAACGACTCCAGACCGGAATCCAGGACCATGTGACGAGCGTGGGCTGTCCGCATGGGCGAGGCGAATGTGATGTCTATTCTATCACATAGTTCGCAGACAGGCCTGGAGTTACGAAATGGGAAATCGGACATTTCCACGAAGCGCAGGCGTGGGATTACGGACCAGGGCGTCGAATCCTCGCTGAACAAGGTGAACTGCACGTGTCGAACGGGACCCTTCCTCAAGCCTGGGCCTTTCACAAGAGCTCAGTCCGGGTATGATGCTCTGGTGGCGAGACATCCCATCATTCGCCCTTCGTCGCGCGGCCCGCCAGCGTGCTTTGGGAGATGTCGAAAAGGACGCAACGGAGCCGAGTGGTGATGAATGTGACCTGTGGCAAGATAGCTGCCGCAGAATCTCGTGTTCGGAGTGAGTATTATCTACGCCATGTGAACAATGTCGTTGGATCCGGAGTGACATGCTATTTTTGACGGACAGCCGTAGATGCCCTTCTCCGGAGCCTTGATGGTTCTGCACGGTATGGCCTAGCATGTCGCGGTGACTTGAAGCTGAGACTTCGCCGGGACGACTGGTCACTTCAGCGCAGGCCGGAGGCGACTTGACTTGTACTGTTGGCTGCCCCGCATTATCGTAGGTGCTCAGGTGAGCAAGTCATCACGTTGGCGCCTCGTCCGTTCGAACCGCGCCTGAGGTTCCAGGCCTGTTCGTGGGGAACTGAACCAATCGAAGCTTGATCATGGCCCTGCCCTGTAAGTCAAAACGGTGCTCCGATGCCATCATGCCAGGCTTCTGCACCACAGACGCTGCACCCTGGTGTCCCAACGAGGCGCCTGGTCACGCTCTTCACGGACCTCGTGTTTCGGTAGTGGCCCCAGGCAAAAGGGAGCCGAGAATCGCCTTGACGCTCTTCCACGTGGCCTGACCCAAGAGCGCACGGTAATGGTATGAGCACGCGAGGGCGTGTTACCGGCAGGGAGCTGATGGCGATGCAGACATCCTGTTCCGAAGTCCTTCATTTTGTGCACTCACGGACAAACCGAAGAGCTGCGGCGCTATGCTGGCATCTTGCAACATGAGTGATGTGATGAAAGGTCTAGCCCATCTGCCAGCTGCTGGCAGTGAGAGCTTGAGGTTGCGGATCCCTGGCGCTCGAATAGAATGGCGATCATGGTCCAGGAATATTGGCCATCATCATGTCGATGCCACATTGCAGCCGATCTTGGAGAGTCTCGCGAGCATCAAAACAAGACTCCCATCGAAGTCTCAAAGGTCTGTCGATAGCTTTTGCTCTCCTCGTCTCCTAGGGCGATGGATCGCCGCTGCATCACAATGCGGGATCCCTCATGCTGGCTGGTAATGTGACAGGCGAGGCAGCCATCATTGACGATGGCTTCCAGAGGAAGAACGATGTCGATACGAGCTGAATGAGGTTCCAGACGTGATGCACTGGTCGAGCTGTCGTATGGTATGGACACTTCCGATCCGAAGCGACGCGCCCTCCGCCGAAGTCGGCCAAGCCACTCCCCGCCCTCCGCTTTGCTGGCGGTTCTAGCGGAGCTTGCCCGGCAACGTGGAGAGCTTGCCCGAGGGTAATTCCTGAGGTTATCTACTGGCCCAAGCTACCCTTCCTGCGCTTGCTTGAACATCACCTTGCGACAGACTGCGAGCCGAGTCTTCTGTCGTCGCTCACACACAATGGCAGCAGCCCGTCGAGCGATCTCGAGTCGAGCCCTCCAGAACCTCACTCTCCGCCCGGCCGTAGCTCCACGCCTCGCCCGGATGCCTCAAAACGCCAATGCCAGCAAGATCGCGGCTCGAAGGATCCACGCCACCGCATCTCACCTCGCCGGTACCACGTCCGCCGCCAGCTCGCCGACAGAATATCCAAACAGCCACGAGAAGGTACAGCAGCCTGCAGACACACAGAACTTCCTCGACAACAAGTTTGTTGCGTCAAAGGCTACCCAATGGATCGACCTCCACGATCCAGCCACGAACAACCTCGTTACCCGAGTGCCTCAGTCGACGGATGAAGAGTTGAAGGCGGCAGTGGACAGCGCGGAGAAGGCGTTTCCGGCATGGAGAGCCACCAGCGTTCTGGCCAGGCAGACCATCATGTTCAAGTACGTGGCTCTGATCAGAGAGCACTGGGATCGTCTCGCGGCCAGCATTACCTTGGAGCAGGGCAAGACTTTTGCCGATGCGAAGGGTGATGTTCTCCGTGGTCTGCAGGTCGCCGAGCAGTCTTGCGCTATTACCAGCGACCTCAAGGGCGAGGTCTTGGAGGTGGCGAAGGATATGGAGACCCGCTCATACCGTGAACCTCTTGGTATCATTGCTGCCATTTGCCCGTTCAACTTTCCGGCTATGATTCCTCTTTGGACTATTCCAGTGGCTACCATTACCGGCAACACCTGCATCATCAAGCCGTCGGAGCGTGATCCAGGTGCGGCCATGATTCTGGCCGAGCTCGCTGAGAAGGCTGGTTTCCCACCAGGTGTTATCAACATCATCCATGGATCCGCCAAGACTGTTGACTTCATCACTGACGAGCCACGCATCAAGGCAATCTCATTCGTCGGTTCGAACAAGGCTGGTGAATACATCTACACTCGTGGCAGCGCCAACGGCAAGCGTGTACAGGCCAACTTGGGAGCCAAGAACCACGCGGCTGTCCTCCCAGACTGCAACAAGAACCACTCTCTCAACGCCATCGCCGGTGCTGCCTTTGGTGCTGCCGGTCAAAGATGTATGGCTTTGTCTACTCTCGTTCTCGTTGGGGAGACCAAGGACTGGGCTCCAGAGATCGCTGAGCGTGCCAAGGCCTTGTCCATGAACGGTGGTTTCGAGGAGGGCGCAGATCTTGGTCCAGTCATCTCGCCGCAGGCTAAGGAGAGGATCGAGAGCCTCATTGCGTCCGCGGAGAAGGAGGGCGCGACGATTGTGCTTGATGGCAGAGGCCAGAAGCCAGAGAAGTACCCCAACGGCAACTGGGTGAGTGCAATGCAAGCTTGTCCTGGAATCCACCACTGACACGTCTCCAGGTCGGCCCAACCATCATCGCCAACGTGACAAAAGACATGACCTGCTACAAAGAAGAGATCTTCGGTCCAGTTCTCGTTTGCCTCAACGTGCCCACCCTCGATGATGCAATCAACCTTATCAACGAGAACGAATACGGCAACGGCACAGCAATCTTCACCTCCTCCGGCGCGACCGCCACCCGCTTCCAAAAGGAGATCGAAGCCGGACAAGTCGGTATCAATGTTCCCATTCCCGTACCGCTTCCCATGTTCAGCTTCACAGGCAACAAGAAGTCGATTGCTGGAGGCGGTGCGAACACGTTCTATGGAAAGCCCGGTATCAATTTCTACACGCAGCAGAAGACAGTCACCAGCTTTTGGAAGGCGGAGGATGCGGTCAGTACGAGAGCGAAGGTTAACATGCCGACGCACTCGTAGAGGCGTGGAGGCTGTATCTATGATCACAGACAAAATTGAAGGAGGATGTCGTGGTGCACATTTTTAGAGTCACTGTGGTCCTCTCCATCTCTGTGCTATACGCATGCGTCGGATCTGTTAACCGTTCGTGCTGTGTTCGTTCCTTAGTCCGGCTTTATGAGTCAGGGGATCGCTGTTCATGCCACTCAAATTCTAGGCCAGCTTGAAAAGTGCCCGGACCGGAGTTCACATTTCAACATCCATATTTCGTGGACTCATCATACAGTAGCTCAAAGGACCACTGCAACACCACATGTGCAATCCTGACAGCAAAATTTGGAGGCACTTATCGTTGACCAATCTCCAGGAAGCACGAGTGGTGGTTTGATCCTGGAACGCCCGTGCGATGGGATCTTACGGAAGAAGTGACCAGGGCTGGCAGGGACCGGACATGTCATTAAAGGCAATTAATAGAATCACCTGCGATCAAGTTAAGTTACCGAGTCCGGCATGGCAGGTGGATTCCTCAGTAACAAAGAAAGAGAAGCAAACATCTTCAAACACAATTCGCTTGAATTGCAAGTGAAAGCCGGGTGCACATAAACTCTCGCACCGAAGATTAAAAACATCGACTTCGAGTCAAGAATCATGGCGCAACACGAACATCATACATCATTCTTTCGACACTACATGGCGTACCTATCCTCGCCGGCAGTGGCGCCGATCGCCGTCTTCTTGGTCTTCTTGCTTGCGCTGTTCTTTGTTCACAAGACTCGACCACAGAACTCGGATGCGCTCAGCTTTCCAGGATGCGCAAGATTTGGCATCTATGGCCGCAGTAACCTCGACAAGCGACGACCCGACCAGTTGAAGCACTCAGACGCGCCACGAGTACAGGCCATCTTTGCATACCCGATTAAGTCATGCCGCGGAGTTGAGCTTCAGACAACTGAGATCACGAGTACCGGCTTGAAGTACGACCGCCTCTTTTCCTTTGCGCAATGGGCACCAGACCGTCCCGCCCCAAAGGGCTCGAGTCCTGAGTCAGAAGAACCTCACCACTGGCAGTTCATCACGCAGAGAGACCGACCGCAGCTCGCGCAGATCACCACTGAACTCTGGATCCCCGACCCGCGCCTACGCTCCGAACTACTTCCCGAGGACGTTGAGGAGTCGAAGCAGCCAGGTCGTGATGCGATCGATGACTGGGAGGTCAACGGAGGCTGTCTGGTAGTCCGCTTCCCGTCCACAACGTCGAATGGGGGCGCAGAAGTCGTCACTTTCAAGCTCCCGCTGCAGCCCACCAGCGAGCGGGCGGCGGCCAAAGGGTACACACACGCACCGATGAGGATCTGGAAAGACTCTCCATTGGCCATCAATATGTCGTCTGAGATCGACCCAACCACCTTCGCAAAACTGAAGTCGTTCCTCGGAGTCGAAAGATCGTTAGCTCTCTTCCGCATCGACGACACCGACAACTTACGAACAATCCTTCGCTCTCTACCCCAGGACCGACTCGAGCAGGAATTCCAAGTGGGATTCGCAGACGCATTCCCCGTTCATCTTCTCAACACCGCAACCGTCCGAGCGCTCGACGATTTGCTGCCACCGACGAGTCGCATCAAGTCCAAGCTCTCTCCACGTCGCTTTCGCGCGAATATTCACATCACCGGTGCCCCGGCATTTGCAGAAGACCAATGGAAGCGCATCCATCTAGGCCAGGCCGGGAACCCAGGCGAGGTCGCCTCCGAGAGCGAGTTCCACGTAGCTTGCCGCACGGCACGATGCGTATTGCCGAATGTGGATCCGGACTCGGGAGTGAGGGACCCCGATGAGCCGTTCAAGACGATGAGACGGGAGAGATTGGTCGACGAGGGGGCGAAGCCGCATGCTGTGCTTGGTGTGTCTATGATTCCGCTGTTCGAGAGAGGTTGGCTGAGAGTCGGGGAGAAAGTTGACGTTTTGGAAACAGGCGAGCACTTTTATGAGAAGATGTTCCCTTAGTCTACGAGCGTTGCGTGATGCTTCCGATGCCAGGAGGGGGAAGAGGACTTGGCATACCCCTGGTTCGGAGATCGGCGAGTATGTCTACGAGAAGACGTTCAACGAGGCAATCATTGGTAATGGTTTTGATGCTATTGAGAAGAATGGTGAAGTAGACGGATCGGTATAACCTTGACATCGGCGAGTTGTAAAAGATCGTGCAAATTGCCAGATAATGAACATCATTCCTCACTTCCCAGGGCGTCTTAGTCATTTCGTTCAATCGATTCAAGGCTACTGCTATAGTACTACAAACCCCTTGCAAAGTCATTCTTCGGCTGCGTGAAAGAAGACAGTCGGATTCACACCGCTCGGGAGGTTTACTGCTCCGTGGAAGCATAGGGAGGATCAATAGCCAAATCCTCCCTAAAGGTACCGTCGTAGTGGCTTAGATAGGCAAAAGTTCAACTAGTAGCAGCTTTCTTTCATATGCAAAAAAAAATCGCAAAAAGATAGCTGAGAACGGTTTCGATCCGTTGCCCTCCGGGTTATGAGCCCGGCTATTTGAATGTCAGTCGAAGTTCCGCGACGAGAACTCTTAGGTGTGCACATACCGCGCTTCCGCTGTGAAGATGTTAGTCGGAGACCTCGAACAAAGGCTGTGCGGACGAACGAACCTGCGCCACTCAGCTGTGACCATTTTGAAACGCTTGAAAGCGCTGATTGGATGACGTCCTCGACAGCTTATAATAATATGATGGTCAGACCTGATCAGCCGAGAAATATCCGACATACCTCCCATGGGACCTGTCTAACCTTTACAGCATCTTCTGTACTGATGATGAAACATGGACATAAATGACCAGGACCGCGGAGGAAGCTGGTTAGAATGGCCGTGTAGGAGGGTAGGTCACCTAGCCGTCCGTCGTCGCGCGGAACAAGACCGACAGACATTGTCCGCCCAATTCCTCGAGGCAATAAGCCCTACAACCAAGAGAGCCTCCTCGCTCGCCAAAACTGCATACGAAACGCGAGACGCATAGCAACATATCATCGTTCTTTTCGTCTACCTAATGCTCGCCAAACCCAACACCTCCACTCCCAATCTAAGAGTTCAGGTAGCTCCTAATAGCGCCCTGCAACTTGCCCGCGCCCTCTCCCAGCATACTCGTCAGATTCTCAAGATCATCCCCAGCAGTGATACCAAACTTCCGAACAAAGTCCTTCGCAGCCGTCTCCAAGTCTCCGTATTCGCCATTGGCGTCGGGACCATCATCGTCGGGACGTCCAAAGTAAGCGTTCGAGGAGATGGAGGAGGCGCCTTCGAAACCTTGCAATCGTTGTTTGGCCTCGGCCTTCGCTGAGCTGTCGTAATCGTTGCGGCCGAAGAATTCGTCCGAGGAGATGCCCTTTTGCACGCCGAATTTCTCCCGGGCATAGCGTTCCGAGTCGTCTGAGTTGGTTAGCAGTTGTTCATATTTCGGCGCTGGACATAGGCTCTTACCAACGACTGGCGCCTTGCTCGTGCTTCCAAAGCCCATTGCCTTTGGAGCAGCGCCCTTTGGCGCACCACCGCCGACCTGTCCGAATCCCAGTCTCCGCACTCCCATACCCAGTCTCTCCATCTCACTATCGCTCCTCTCCCTTGGCTTGCCAGCCGCTCCGAAACCACCAGCAGCTCCACGAGCAGGACTGAGTGGTGTTGGAGCATGAATGGTCGAAGCAGCGGTATCTGGCTGAGACGCGTTGATCCTGCTTTCGCTTGGTGTCTCCTCATTCGGGTCGTATCCTAGACGCTCTTTCCGCTCGGCTTCCTCGCGAGCCTTCTTCTCCGCTTCGTCAAAGTCCAATGCGCTGGCATCAACCTTCTTCGCACCAAGTTTCGTCTTTTTCGCTCCAAGAATGTTGGCTTTAGGCTTGCTGGTCGTTGCAGTCTTGCGAATTGCGGATGTTGAGACAGACTTCGCAGCAGCTGGAGCGGCGGTCTCACCCTCGACTGGTGCCAGAGGAGACTTCGAGCGAGCAAGTCCATTGCCGTTAGCATTGGCGTTGAGAAAGGGCGAGGCAGTACGGTTGACGTTGGAGGGAGTGCCGGTGCGCGAGGGTGGGTTGCTAGGGCGCTTGATAGTTGGCTTGTCCCAAGATGAGAAGAAGTCGTCGCCGCCAGGCTCGCCAGATGGGGTATGAGTTCCGGAGTCGGCGTCTTCGGGTGAGTCTTCGATCACGACCTCGTTAGGGAATCTGTCAATATGTCAACATCCGGTGGTATAGCCGACCGCGTCTTGTCAGCGTACTTCTTATGATCCGCCTCCACTCGTCGAGCCAATTCGTCCTTGTATTTGTTCGCGGCATTGCTGGTGTACTTCGTCTTGGGGTCCTTGCTTGCCAACGCAGCACTTCCACCGTGGGACTGGAAGTACTTGGTCGCAGACTCATTGCCGCCAACCTTCATGCGACGCAGCTGATCCCATTGCCATTCTACACACGTGTCAGGACTGAGTACCACCGCATGTCCGCCCTGTTTCTACTCACGATCCAAATTCGTGCTCCTGACGAAACTGATATGCACACCCAAATTCCTGTGGTGTGCCGAGCAGTCCAGACACAGATAGATGCCAAATGGCACACTGGACCATGTCGGGTTCTTGCCGCCACAGTCAAAACAGATCTTGTTCGCCTCCTTGCGCTTGACCTTTTCGAAGATCTTCAGTGACTCGGACTTTGGCGCGAGCGCCATATTGTTGGACGAAACGTGTGTCGCGGGACGGATTGAAAGGGCTTGAATCGATCAAGAAGTTCGCTTGCGGACGAGGACGGATATCAGTCGATTGTGTATAGGAGAGCGCGAAGGGAATGTTGAACGGGCTCGGCCACGGAACGTCGGAGCTGAAGCCACGAGTTCGATTCTGTTGAAGCCTGAGGCAATTGCGTGCTCCCAGACGCCTCACGTTTTTACGACCCTGAGCAGCGACGAAGTGACCTCCAGCTTTGTAAAATTACCAGGTATGATGACGATCAAGGCCGCTCTGATCGTCTGAAAAAGCTTCGGCTGCAGTATACGTACAAGAACGGCTCAGCTCTAGATGCTCACAAGCCTTCCTCCATCGTTCCAGTCAGTATGTACGAATCTTAAGCACTCAGGGTATCAAAATATCAATATCTTCCAAGCCATCCCCCGCTCACCTCATCTCGATCGCCGGCCAAAACATCCTGCCCTTGACCTTGATCTTGATCTCAAAGATCCCCTCCTCGCACGCCGCCCAAAGCATCCTCCCATCCGGCGATATCGCCAGCCCAGCAGTCCTCACCCCAATCTCTCTCCCTCCACCCGCCGAGAACCGCATCATTGGGGTTCTCCTCAGGTATACGTCATGTCTAGCTAGCATCGAGTCCGGAAACCCTGCCGCAGTAGTCGAATTCGCGGCTGCAGCTGCAGCTGCACCGACCACGGCGCCAAGACGTGAAGTACGCCATCTTTCGCGTGTGCGGGCATGTTGTGCGGCCAGACGGCGCTCGGCGACGATTCCTCGTTCGACATCTTGCAGTTCTTCTGGCGTTAGATTATCCTCAGGCAGAGGAGGAGCGGCACGAGCACGAGCGGCGCCTTCGAAAAGTGGGCCACGCGCGGGCATGTGTTCTTCGATTGTGCGCCAAGGGTTCTCGTCGTCGTCCTCAGCAGCTGCGGCGCGAGATGACTGAGCGGGCTGCGATGTGCGGCTGCTGGATGAGGACTCGGGAGGGCTGAGGAAGATGGATTGTCGTCGACGAGGAAGGCGGGAGGGATCGCTTGAACGAGATAAGTTCGACGTGGCTCGCCGTGCTGCCCAGGAGGCTTCGGGTATTGAATGAACTTGAGCAAATGTGGTCGGAGATTCGGCTGCGTGTGACGATGGTGGCCGGTCAGTTGCAGCATGTGTTCTTGACAGCGCAGGGAGTGACTCTTGTACCGAAGCCAGAATCTCCGCGATCGGTTGAGGCAAATCGGCAGTGCTGGAAGCTGTCGAGGCTGGCCTGTCGTCCGAGGCGTTGAACATGTCTGCGCTGGTGTATGTTGTTGAAGGCGACTGGCCATTTGCACGGGCTTCTTCCCTCTGCCGAGATGTCCGCAACGATTCCAGTATCTGCTGTTCTCTAGTCGTCAATCCTTCAGCATCCGATGCGAGTCGCGAGGTTGCCAGTATCTGCTGTTGTCTAGCCGTCAAGCCTTCGGCATCAGATGCAAGTCGCGAGCTTGATGTCCCATTATAGGATGCCCTCACATCATCCTGTTCCTGTCGCTGTCGCTGCTCTCGCTGTCGTCTTCGGACCTCCATCCATTCCGTCGCGGAATGTACCGGCGAAGGATATCCATCGGGTACTTGTTGTCGATACCTCCGCAGCAAATCCAGCTCGTCCAGGTCGTCCCGAACAGAACTTGATGCAGCCTCCTCAGAAGGCAAGTCCTCCACTTCTAGCCTCTCTAGTGATTCATCCTTCGGGTCCAGCGTGATGACCTGTCTGCTCTTCAAACCGGTGCGTAAATCTCCAATGCATATCCTCCCCTGATCCTCCGCCCATATAAACAGGTCCCATGGTTCCGGCGAAAATATCATCGTCCGTATTGCGCCAGGATGTAGGCTCGACATGTCAGCCCGCGACCCTGCGACCACTGCCATGACCGCCTCATCGTCCTCGCAGTCCGGGTCCGCAAGGATGTCCGCGTCCAGGATCGTCACATATCCTCCCTCCGACCCCAGCGCCACCAGATGCCCACTCGGCGACCACGCAGTCGTAAAATATCCCATAGTGGATTCAGAAGTATGCAGCGTTACGACATTCGTCAATGTCCAGTCCAGACTCGCGCTCGTAAGCCGATTATGCGGTTTCGGTATGTGCGGCGGTGCATCCAAAATCTCTCGCGTGAAAAAGTATGCCTGGTTGTAGTCTCCCACTGCCACTAGCGTTGTCCCGTCCGGCGAAATTGTCGCATGGTTGATCGCAAATGGTAGATCCTTTACCCTTGTCTCTTGCGCCTGGGGTAGGCTATATATCCGGACCGTCTGGTCGTTGTTGGTGAGTACCGCTACAATATCGTCCAAATGCGCCTCTTCATCCTGTATGCGGTGCACGGAAATCGAGTTGACGATCTCCTCCCCAATCCGCTCAACTTTCACAGTCGGCGTCCGATGTCCACTACCCTGCCTCCATCCCCCGATCGGTAGCGCCGCGTCCACATCGAGTGCGCCTGATAGCTTGATTGCCGCAAAGTGTCCGTCGTCCTCTCCTCCTACACAGACCCAGCCATGGCCGGATGCGGTACATCTCGCTTCGAAGGGTAGGGTGGTGATGTGTTTGCGCTTTCTCGTCGAGGTGTTGAGGCAAAAGACATCTTTGCCGCTGGCGTAGTAGAGTAGGTCTTCCTCGGGTGCGGAGATGTAGTGGCGCAGTTGCCAGTGACTGTAGAGGAGGCGCAAGTCAGCCAACGGTGACGGGCACATGCAAGGTCAGTATGAACTCACGAGACCGGGATCTTGACTTCGTAAAAGGCTTTTTGTGTTTGCGCCAGATCGTGTGTCTCCGGATATCTATTCGTGACGATTAGCGGCGGCACTCCCAGCGAGAGCACGAGCGCGGCATGGTACGCACGGGATCTGATCGATCGCCATCCTGCGCGTTCTGGAGGGTACAACAGCGACTGCTGGGTATCTCGCCGCAACCTGGAGAAGTGAGAAGAGGTTCGACGGCGGTGGTTCGGGACCGGGGTCTAGATCTGGTCTGCGGTGAATGCTGCGGGTTAGTGTGGTGTTCGAGACAAAGGTGACCGAGCGCAAACAAATGACGGAGTTTGAAGCGTTGGTGGGAATGTGGGGAAATGACAGGGCTGTGTTTGTCGATCTCACATGGCGATTAGATCCGGCAAACTGCTTGGCGTTGACGGGGAGCTCATTGTTTCATTGTATGCTGTTCGGTAATTGATGCAGGGTAATATATGAAGACGCCTCAGGTGAGGAGAGTTACAAGTTGGTCATCATGGTTGTCGCTAGGGCTACGGTAGTAAGTAAGCGTGAGGGAGAAGCAAGTGGTGGCGCCAAGTTTCACATGTCGAAGCAGTGACGACGACCGGCCATTCCTCGTAGCTTCAAGATTCGTGCTCCCGAAGTACACACTGATTCGTTGAATGCGAAGGTAAGACTCCTTCATCTGATCCGTCAAAATTGTTGCTATGAACGCCAGCTAATGAAAAATGCATCGAAATTATTCACGCTGGGGCTATCGTGCTTTTTGTGGTGACGAGACAGCGTCTCTCCTGTGGACTTCTCCATGCTCTGCCGCGGCCCTTCCTCCACCAGCAGTGCTGTTCGATTCAACGATTTACTTGGAATCGCCCTGCACCTTCTTGACAAGCGCCTCGACCTTCTCGAAAAGCGGGTGGCTCTCCTCCAGACCGGTGATGTCCTTGGTCGCCGCCTTCGAGTCCATCTCCTTGAGCTTCTTTGCGAGCTCAGCAGACTCGTCATCTCCCTCTACATTCTGGAACCGAAGAGCTTGCTCAATCGAGCCCAGAATGCATTCGACACTGTCGCCCCGCTCAGCGAGGTGGGCGGCCGGGCCGATGAAACGCTCCTTGCGAGAGAGCTTGCGAAGAGGCGCACGGCCGACACGCTCGACGTTGTCCTTCAGCACGGGGTTGCTGATACGCTTGACGATGTTCTGTACGTATTCTTCCTGCTCCTCCTTGGAAATGTGAGAGTGCTTGGTGCAGATGAGGTGGGCGGTCTCCTTGAGCACGTTTTGCACGATGTCGTGGAGTTTGGGGTCTTCGAGTACTTCGTGGATGTACTGCTTTCCAGCTTGATGACCGTAGTATGCGGCGGTGGCATGTCCAGTGTTGACGGTGAAGAGCTTGCGCTCGATGTATGGCTCGAGGTCATCGACGAAGTGCACGCCCTTGATTGGTGGTGGGCTACCGTTGAATGGCTTCTCCTCCACACACCACTCGTAGAACTTCTCAATCTTGACGTTGAGACCTGCACCCTCGTCCTGAATCGGCACAATTCGGTCGATGGCCGAGTTGGCAAACTCAGCCTTGGAGGCAATGTTCTTCTTGCTGTCGTCTGAGAGCTTCCCCTCGATGAAGCCGCGGAGAGTGTCCGTAGCTCCAATAGCGTTCTCACAGGCAACGACTGCAAGCGGCTTCTTCTCCGTGCGTGCATCGATACCCTTGGCGATTGGCTCGGCAATGAACTTCAGGATGTTGGGTCCAACAGCACAGGTGACAATGTCCGCGGTAGCAATCTCGTGGATGACCTTTTCCATTTCATGCTTGGAGTTGAGTGCGCGGTAGTTGTCAATGGTAAACTTTGACTCGCCGTCGGGACCGATCTCGGTGACCTCGTAGCTGGAAGCCTTCTGGAGAGACTCGATGATTGAATCCATGACATCGACAAAGACGACTTCATAGCCGGAGTTGTGGAGGAATTCAGCAACGAAGCCACGGCCGATGTTGCCACCGCCGAAGTGGACGCCCTTCAAACCCATCTTGCTAGTGCTTTCTTGGTTTGAGAGGTGTCTGGGAGAATGATGTTAGTTGTGTGCTGGGGAAGAGCTCCATGTCTGACATGGTGCTGCGTGACGTGGCGTCGGACGGGCAATTGGCGGACGAGGATGCGGTGGGACCGTACCCTTTGATCGATTCGACTCTGGAGGAAATGGTTGCGGTAGTTGTGGTGAGAAAACTATGCAGTTCTGGTCAGTTCAATGCTATGAATATGCTTGCGTCCGCCCTGGAACCAAGCTCGATGAAGCTGGCAATAAGCTGGTTGAGGATCGGAGGCGAAATCGTGTTAGCTTACAGCGTAGACGTGGTACGTATGGGCTGGAGATGAGATCGCGGAGGAACTGGAAGATGATGAAGGAGAAGAGAAGAAGGAGATGGAAGCAACAGAGGATGTTTGCTCGGCTTCGTGGTGATGGCACACAAGCCTGGCAGCGCGGGGCTGTCCCATGCGCGGGGAGCAAGGATCGTGGCGCTCTGCAACGTCACAGAAATCGCACAGCGTCTTGAGCCGCCGCTACTCGTCAGCCTGCCATCTTCACACATGTGACGGAGGGGTCTTTGAAGTGGAGGACTATAGGCATGTAGATGCGGTGGTTCGTGAAGGGTTCGAAAGACTGTATACTGTCTTAGTGCCCGCCTTCAACTGCGGCATCGCAAATGGGTGAACCGAGTCGTCCAGTTCCGAAGACTGCATGTACGAAATCTGCAGGCACACCGCTCATACACACAACGGTCCATCATCCACGATGAAGTGTGCCATGCACCTGAGATCCCTGGCCCGGAACGTGCAGCGACTCGAATTGCGGCCCAATGAGACCGGCATTCTGAGCAAGCAATGCAAGCACCCGCAAGAGCCACTCGCGTTGTCGAAACGTGCACTGTAACACCAGCGGCTCCGATACCAAGTTCGTGAAACGCCCCTTGAGTCCTCCTTGAGATCTCGTTATGAGCGAAAGTTGATAGTTCTGCTGTCGAGTGTAGGGTCCTTGTGTATTACATTAATGCGGCATCAACGATAGTATTCCCACCATGTGCCTTTTCACGCGTGAATTGCTTCTTGTACCTGGGAAGAAGTCAGCACGCCATATCATACGACCGCCATGCACCATGCGACTTACGTGAGGGTACACCTGCACCATCCTCTGGTACAGATCTCCGTGCTGCTGCATCAAGCATTGAGGATCCCAACCCATACCAACAAAGATGGTATCAATTCCACTGTTGATTGGCACAACAAAGCAACTGGCGATCTGGAGACCAATAAGGAAGGCGTAGACGACGATGACTCCGGTAAATGCTCCACCCTCGTTGTATGCTGGGTCGGTGACGTCGAGGTAGATGTAAGCGATCAGGGCACAGCAGACTGCCACGAACAAGCAGCCCATGGAGAGGACAGGACCGACAAGACATTCGTTGATCAGCGCATCAATGCCGCGGTCCTTGATCATTCTCCAGGTGCCCTTGGCGGAGGCGATGTAGGCTTTACCGTAGAGGGCCTGTGGTTATGTTAGTCCGGAAATGAGAAAGCGTCCTGACTTCGATACTAGAACTCACAATGTAGCTGAACGCGTATCGATTGACGAATTCAATCGCCCACTGAATCAAGCCAAGAATGCACTGCAGGATGCAGAAAGCACAGTCAGCGATGGGGTTTCCAGTGCCTCCGTTTCCGCGAGCGACAGAGCAGGCAAATCGGAGCAAGTCGAGAATGGCAACGATCAAGCTGCCAAACGCGATGGATCCGAACGAGTACGTCAAGGCTCGCTTCGCAGCACCACGCGTGGCGCCCTTTGCTGGATTGTTCGGGTTGAAATACCATGCGCCGTACACTCCTGAGATAGTGACGTGGATAGTATTCTTGAGCCATTCAGTGATCCAGTAGCCTGCGAAGCTAATATATACGACCAGTCCAATGACAGTAGCCTTGCTACAGTCTCCACCGGAACCTCCAGCAGCACACGCAGGGTTGTTGTTGGAGGGCTGAAAGCGGATGTAGACGGCCACCAGCGTGGCGGCGAACCAGGCACCGAAGATGGCGGCGACCAGCCCACCCAGGAATGACACCAGGTAAACATGGCCGAACTGCTTGGAAACGTCCACGGCGGTCTGGAACATCAACACGGAGAAGGGGATTCTCTTGATCCACGAAATGAAGCAGAAGATGGTGAAGACGGCAAGCAGCGCGAAGAGCACACCACCGACGTAGGCATGGCGGTAGAATTGGTAGACGGCCGTTGCAATCGTCATGCAGATGTTGAGTATGCCAGAGATCCAAATGAATTGCTGGAGAAGAGCAGAAGGTTAGCTGATGCAATGGAAGACCTGCCGGCGTAGCCTTGAAGGCAGAGTCAGGCTCGATCAGTCATACCTTGGTGAACATGCGGGCCATGACAACGTAGCCGTATCCGAGGACCAGAGCTGCCACCAGAACGAAAGCGAAAAGAACGAGAGTGTTTCCATTGAGGCCGAAGTTGTTATCGGTACCGGAGAAGCCGCCATTGTTGAGGCCGCTGTTCGAGGCGTAGGAGTGAAGACAATATCCGCTGATTGCGACGTATCCCAGGAAGACGACAATCAGCAATGCGCCGGCCCAGAGATCGTTCCATTTCGGACGCTCGACTTTGAAAGTCTGCTCGAAGCCAGCTTTGCCATCGGGAGAGCTGTAGTTCTGGCCGTAGGAAGGAGGGTTGGGCATTTGCTCCTGCGGCCCTGCGCCGCCATTGTCGAATTGCTGGTACTGCTGCTGCTGTTGGTACTGTTGCTGTGGGCCTTGATCGTACTGTTGATACTGCTTCGGTGGGGGGGCATTGTTGTTGTACTGCTGCTGTCCGTTGTAGTAGCCCTGCGCCTGGCCGTAGCCTTGATTGTTGGGGTCCATTGCGGCGGCGTGGCGTGCGCGAGAGCGATTGGGAATTGATGGATTGTGCTTGTATCTGAAAGAAAACAAATCGAGGAGGTGGATAAACGCTCGATCGCGTCAGCGACGGGTACGATGTCCCGCCGAGGCGCTGAACTTTGGTGCAACGTTGCGCTAGCGCCTTGTGGGGAAATGAACAGCAATGTATTTGGGTTTTGATAAAGATGATCGGCGGGTTTGCCAAAGGTCGAGATCGTAGGACGAACGTCAAGAGTACAATTTGTTGGGAGTTGACCGCGTGGAGAAGGACCTCTGGAAGACAAGAAGTGCAGCGCGTACACCCTTGCACAACCTCGTCACCACTGCATAGAATAGATCGGTAAACGGTTGTTCCTTGCCCAGCTAGAAATACAACAACAACAGCAAGCGGTATTGCGCTGAAATCGCACGCCAGCATCGCGAAGACATTGCTGCCAGTCTCTCTCCTATATGGATCGCATGTCTGCATGCTGTTGTGTGGTACCCAGATCGATTAATGTATTTTCTATAGTCGCAGATCAGATCTTCACATGGCACATGCCATGAAAGAAGCCTTTTAGCGGGTAAGCTCAGACCGCACCCTAACGCCTTGCCCCGCTTGATTGTCAACCTCGTGAGCCTGGAAGCAATCATCACCATCGCCATCGTTCACGGTCTGATACCACAACGCCGACATACCATCACCATCAGCGCAGCATCATGACGGACGCCCAACACCTGATCGACTTCGCACGTGCCCAGTTCAACGAGATCGCCGACGGCGTCGAGCGTCAGTTCGACAGCATCGCCCATAGCCTACGAGACAGCTTCAACTCATCGTCGTTACCCGCACGACGACCTGTTCAACGACTTCCTCCACCGACGAAATGGCAAGTGGCTGAGCGATGGATGCTCAAGAACAAAGCTTTGACGGCGGCTCTGGCTGCTTTCGTGGTGACCGGCACTGCAGGTACAGTCTACTACTACATCAAGAGCAAGGACGCTAGGAGGAAGCGCCGAGCGAGGAGGTCACAGAGTGGTGCCAGAACGGATGTGGTTGTCATCGCTGGTGCTGTTGCGAATCCCTTGACGACTGCACTGTATCTCGACTTGGAGAGACGAGGCTTCGTGGTCTACGTAATCTGCCCCACTGCCGAGGACGAGCATTTCGTACGATCACAGTCTCGGGTGGACTTGCTGCCACTGCCCTTGGACCTTCTCGATCCCTTCACAGCTCAGAGTCAGCTTGCAAGATTCCAGAATTTGCTAGAACGAGATCACCATGCATTCGACCACGCCGAGCCGCATAAGTTGAGATTCACGGGTCTTGTCCTTGTCCCGGACACTCAAGTCGCCCCGATGCGGGTGGAAGATACACGTTCCGAGGAGTGGAGTATGGTTTTGAATGCAAAGGTTCTCAACACTGTGGCGACAACGCAACTTCTGCTACCGGCAGTCACACGGCACAAAGCTCGCGTTCTGCTCCTCACACAATCCGTGGCTCCGTCGCTACGACTAGCATCACATTCAATGGAAAGTACCGTATACGGAGCGCTGCAGGGTTTTGCAGCGTCGCTCGCAGCAGAGCTGAGAGAAGACGACGTCCCACTCACTCACATCAAGATCGGCAGCATGGACGTACCAGCTATCACCGCTAAGCACCGCCGAGAAGGCGTGCCAGCTCCCAGGCTGAAGCCGACGCCGCTGAGAGCACTTCACGATTCCGTGTTTGACACGCTCGTAGCGAAGTCGCCGTCACACACATTGTAAGCTTGATCATATCGTTTCCGTTGACTGACTGCTGACCAGACACAGGCATGTTGGTCGTGGCAGTCTTACTTACGACCTGATCGGTAATTGGATGCCTCCGGCTTTCATTGCCTGGATGATGGGCGCAGGCAAGCCAAGACCCATATCAAAGATCGCCAAGGAAGAAGAAGATCTACGCTCTAGTTCGGCATCCTTGACTTGGGACAAGGTCGAGCTCAGTGACCAAGAGGCATGAAGACAATTATGCGATCCACTACTTTTGATTTCACGTCCTTGCATGAGCGGCGAAGTAACGACAGGGACTGGGTGGCGTGCACGGGAGATACCATACTCATATCAGCGGCAGTACGAATAACATCTTTCAACTCTTTCGCCATCACATACCCGCTCAACCTCTCAACCCAAGTAGGTTCTCCGCGTTTCCGTGGTAAAGACCCGCAGCGTCGCCATCAACGGTCATCTCCCTAAGCCCAGCAGTCATCTGCCGAAGCAACATCTCCACGCCCTCTGCCGTCGTGAATGGAAAGTCACTCCCATACATCAGCCTCGAAGATGATACCCCTACTCCTCCCATCAACATCTTTATCTGGCTCGGATACGCGAAACCCGCCACGTCAAACCAGAACTGGTTCTCGAATGCCGCTATGACCTCCTCCTCCGAGACCCCTGACCACGGTCCAGGTACAAGCCTACTGAATCCCGTCCACCGCGACAACAAGGGAGGGAACCCTCCGCCCAGGTGAGGCAAGATGAACCTGATTTCCGGACACCGCTTCGCTGTCCCGCTGAGGAACAGATTCGTTACCACTCTCGCCGTATCAAAGAAAAACTCCAGCATCGGATGTGGGTATCGTCCCGCGAACGGCGTCGCTGCCATGGGGATCTCACCCGCTGTCACAGCATCAGAAGAATAAGGACACTTCGGCGTCGTGGGATGGATGAACACCACCACTTTTCTCCGATTCAGCTCGTTGAAGACGGGATCAAGGTCTGCATCACCTAGGTAGTGGCCATGTGCGTTCGTCAAGAGCACGAAGCCATCGCAGCCTTCCTCGATAGCTATCGGGATTTCGGCTAGACTGGCTTGGATATCTGGTAAAGGGAGAGAAGCGAAGAAACCGAATCGGTTGCGCTTGCGTCGCTTCAAGTCGGCGGCGTACGCGTTGCATTGCCGGGTCAGAGTGGCGGCTAAGACGGAGTCAGAGGCGACGAGGTGAGTTCCAGGGCTTGAGATGGAGAGGATAGACTTCGAGATGTTGAGTCTGTCCATCAAATCGAGGTGAGCGGTTTCGCTCCAGTCTGGGAGATGAGGCATTCCATCTGGGTTGGCGTGGCCGTGGGCTAGACAAGCTTCTCGGTAGAAAGTGGGAAGGAAGTGGGAGTGGACGTCGATCTTGGGAGGTGTGGTGACTGGCATGGTCTTGAAGACGGCTTGGGAATGTCTGTCTAGTGTATATGGGTTCTCTGTAGATACAACTGCCATTCAAGGAGGCTGAGTGAAGAGCACCCCGCTCTGACATGCAGGAAGCTTTGATACCCGAACGCTGACAGCAGTTATCGGGACCTGTCTGCATGTTCATCAGAGAGCCCCAAATGAGCGCTCATGGGCTGACTGACTCGTAAATGAGAGCCGACTCTCCACAGAGTCATGCCTTCGACCCTGGTCCTGGATCCGGATTCAAAGGTTTCGATCGTTCCTCACACCGAGGGGTGCCCTCTCATGTAAGTTGTTTCCTTACACTTCCACATATCCGTCGACTTCTGCTTCATCCACTTAAACACCCCAATCGACTCGCCCGCCATTCCCACTCCCTCCGTAATCTCAACGACCAGCAGGACTTCCACCACATCTTCCGTGGCATTGATGAAAGAACTCGTATCCTTGATCAGGATCCGATACCCTGGATTACTAGTCGTGACTCGCTTCTGTTCTTCCAGACGATCTGATAGACTCCCACTTCCAGACTTGGTGTCGAGCTTGGAGTTGACTTCCGTGAAATGCTTGAACACGGGATGGTCGTATTGTCGCTCGTTGAGGGCATTGACCATTTGTCGGGAGAGGCCTTCCAGGTACCGGGTTATTTCTGTGTCGGCTTTCTCGCTGCTGGGTTCTAGACCTTCGCCGAGAAAGACCTTTTCTTTTGGCATCTCTGCTGGATGCCTTGTGGCTTGCTTCGTAGGGCTGGAGGATTCGGAAAGATGCTGAGTGTATCCTGCTTGCCGGGAGGATCGTGCAGACTGGAGAGCTTGCTCGAGGACTGCTGTTTGTTCGTCCGGGATGTTGATGTCGACGGAAGACAGCAGGTCAGTTGCTTTTCGCCTTGTTACCGAGATGAGGACTGCCCGAGGTGCTCTCTTGCTCGTTTATCGGCAAATGACAATCGATAGATCTACTTTCTACCTTGTTCGCCCATTACTGCGTATACTGTTTACGTGCTAGGATTTACTTCGGTGGCGTCAAGCCGTTGCCGTCTACTCTTCTCGTACATTACACGTCCACTGCTGCTCGACCTACAACAGAAAGTACTTGTTTATGCGTTGTCATACTCCTTTCAGATACCGCGAGATGACCTTGTCCGGGGTCATGCATCTGGAAGGATTCCAGCACATCGCGTCTCGATGCGTCGTACGAAGCAGGCACCCACCCGCGGCGGTAAGCCATTTCAAGTCACCGTTTCGTTCCGTTTGTCACATCTCTTTCATCTTTTAAACACGCTCATCTCTGCGTCCGATCAACCACAGATCTCTCATCAACGATGGACTTTTCTACGATTCGCAATAGCCGTCCGGCTGAACTTGCACAATACCTCAAGGACATCGCTTCTCGCCAGCAATTGACTACAGCAACGGACCTGCTTCTCACGGGCATAGAAGATGAAACACTCCCACCGAGAGTGTACGCCTTGTGGTTATCGGTTGGCCAGAACGCCGACGCCATTCGCAAAGGACTCCGAGCCGAGTGCTCTCTGCGCGTGAGGAGTGTTTCGATCAAACACTTTGGCAGGCATTTTCGCGGCGAGAACATCGAAGATCTCTGGCAAGTTCTAGGCGGCACCGCTGGAATTGTCGCATATCTCGCCGAAGCTTCAGTTCGAGATGTCAAGCTTTTCCTCTCTGAGATTGGCAGAAGCGGGAGGACAGTCATCGCTGCTTCGAAGAGACATGAATACGTCGATGAGCTCTATCAACATCTGCGAGATGCATCGCGCAACCTGGATCAGCGTCCACTGTCCGGACATTACTGCAAAGTGCTTCCAGCCTGCTCGCAGAGCTTGATAGCCACCATCTCGTGGAATGAATTCTCAAGCAGGACCAGGAACTCGGTGTTCGAGGCACATACGAGCTCTCTACGGGAGAGACTTCTTAGTGATCTTCGAGACTCTGAGAAGAACATCAACACCGGCACCCTGTTTGCGCTTCTCGCAGTCAAAGCTGGGGAACACCGGACATATTTGGGAGAACGTATCCCATCAAAGATTGTCTTTACTTTGGAAGTGATTGATGCACTCTCACACCGAGACCGTCTTGAAGGTCTTGATACACCATCTTTCAAGGAAAAGATCGCAGTACCGCTGTTCCGAAGGATATGCCGACGAAGATACAACCCGGAAATCATCGCCGCAGCGGTGCAGTCCTACGTACGATACATCGAGCGACACACCAACAAGGCTGCTTTCTCGGAGAATATTTTCACTGTCAACGCCACCAGTTTCGTCATTCAAGCGTGGGCACGCTCTCCTGATCAGCTTGACGCTTCTCTGCAGAACGTATTTCGCTTGGTTGCAAGCTCTCGACGGATCGACGCGAACTATCTGACGGAGCTCGTGAGAGGTGCTTGTCGGCCTTTGCGGTTTCGATTGCTGCGCCTAGCAATGTGCAATCTCAGCTGCCTCAAGATCGACATCATGTCGGCCACAGATCTCGAGAAGTCTGGAGGTCTTTGGTCGCAAGATCTGTTACTTGCACTCCCAAGGGAAGAATCAAAGGACCTCCTCCAGCGTCTGATGAAGATCTTCCACGAGAAGGTCCTCAATGGAACGGGGCCCTACCTCGACGAAGCCGGACTCCGCCGACCTGACAACGATCCTGAGTTCGTGCTGATGCAGCTGGCACAAGGCGATCCAGAATACTACGAAACAGTGTCTAATGCCGTACATCACCACAAAGATGCAGCTTCGAAAGCTCGCACGCAACCCCTCCGTGCCCACTGGGCTTCGTACGCTCTACGATGCTCCTCGATCTCGGACTCTCTGGACCTTTACCGCGAGACCCTGCTCTGGGCAAGGAAGTACGTCAAGGACCCACAGACAGCCATTCAAATCTTTTACAGTGGCGATCTGAAGAACGACGATAGCCTTGAGCTGGTCAGTGGGATACCGCAGGATCTGGTAAGCAAGGACTTTTCGAAGGACACGATATGCGAGAATGTACGAAAGGGCAATCAGATCTGCGTGGATCTTATTGAAACAGCAATTCTCGCATCGCACGAGCCAAGTTTCCAGGCGTACCACTGGAGGCCGGCAATGACATTGAGTGCGTGGGTGTTGCGTCAAAGACTGGGAGTGGTCGATCGCCTTCAAGATAATTTGCAGCTGTCTGATGAGGATGTCTTCGAAGCTGTGTGGGTGCCGACGCTGGAGCACTGGATCCGGTTCGAGAAAATTTGCCTGGCAGAAGATGAAAGTGGACTGAATTTCTATCCCTTTGAAGGACCTGCCATTGGAAATAGCGATGGTGCGCCATTGACTAAGCTGCGACCAGCGACCGCGAGGTTCATCGATGAGCTGGCCAAGGCGCGCAGTGCATTGAGGCAGGATTGGCGTCAAAAGCGATGCCCAGCTACGGTGGACCTTCCAGAGCCTTACCCTCGAGGGCACCCAAGCAATCTACTAATCTCGTTGGATTTCGCAAGCTTGCAAGACGGCGCTGACTTGCCCTACTTACGGTCTCGGGCGGAACAGGTGGTCTTCGTGGACCGAGACGCTGCTCTTTGTCCAGTAGATGGTTCAGAGGAGATCCAAACGGCCATCGGAGGCGTTGTGGACAATTGGGGGGACGCACTGAGACACTACGTTATGCTCAGTCAGGACAGGCAATCTGCAGCTTCTGCAGCTTGGAACTATGCCACAGAGGCGCTCTCACTGTCTCGCATGTCTGCAGTGGAAGCCCACGTCTTCTGGTCGCCTCATTTCACCAAGGTGCTCGCGGTGTGCGACGTCTCTGGGCCATGGTCTGATCCACCAAGGCAACTGCCGCGGCCGAGACTACCTGCCGTTGATCGTGGTGAGGAGGCCGTCGAGTGGAATCCGGATCCTGAGTTCAAGGACTACGACTTCAAGCCCCGCAAATTGACCCCGACGAGGCTGGACACCATGCTGGCCAAGCATCCGCAACATCGCAATGAACAGGCAATCTCGTGGGTAGAAGAGCTCGACGTTCGGGTTCCAAGATACGCACTATCGGTCTTTTGGCGACGTGCTGGAGACCAGATGGACGACCCTGCAACGAGAGAAGCGCTCGTCGCTGCCTTGCTACTGTACGCAGCCGAGAAGTCCGGATCGCCAGGCCTTCTTTCGAAGCCGTTTCCAAGATGCGGTGCGTCCAGGTTTCCTTCGATGTTCCTGGACGGAGACTTTTTGGACCGCGATGATTTGGCAAAGCATCCTGTACAGTACCTGCTTGCTGATATCATCAACGATGTTCCTGCTTCACTGCTCATCCATTTGGCATCGGCCCAGCCGACGACTTCTACCCAGAACCACGGTGCGATCAGTACTCCCGAGCTCCTGCGACTGCTAGTCAGATGCGATCGGCCACAAGCTGCACTCAGCCTGATTCGATCATTCATCTTGGACAATCCCGACGATAGCTCCTGGCATCGATCGATCCTGAAGCCAAGTTCCTTCAGCTCCTTGCCGCGCAAGTACGCCAGCGAGTTCTTTCGTAGCCTGGTCATGGGCGTGGAGGAGAAGCTCGCGCAGCAATCAACGCGGACGACGGATAATAAATCCCATCAAGGCCCTGCAATTAAGGTGTCAACCGTCAAAATGGTGTCCAAGCTCTTGTCTGGTGCCGAATTCATGGACGAAGGCACTGCAAGTCAGATTCTGATTGAGCTCTTCACCAAGGTAACGCATATCGACATTCGCGTCTCTGTGATCGCAAGCCTGCTGGACATTCTCAGACATTCTACGAATGAGGATGTCCGCGAACGTGTTGTCGCAGCTCTCAAAAAGCATGCTGTACCCATCATGGCCAGCGTGAACGAGCGAGGAGGTCGATCAACGGATCGACTCTCTCCCGAAGCAGAAAATTCGAGCCTCCCGGAAGTGTACTTTGAGGGCGACTCCTTTCAGCTTGCTCCAATTCTTCAGCTTATGTTCGGAGCCCTTGAAGGTGTCGACGGAACGACCAAAAAGCAGATCATCACCGGCGTTCTGCTTCCTACATTACATGGCTCGATCGAGAGCAATAAGCGCTGGCTATCGCTATTCGTTCGGAAACTCGGCGCCCCAGACGCAATAGTGCCAGCGATAACGGTCAAGCCTAGCTTCTTGATTCATCTTCTTGATCACCCGGCCGATGTGCCCAGCGGGGTTCTTGAAATCTGGCTTGAATACTTTACTGTGATGCTCCGCCCGACTCCCGAACTGGTTGCGGTGACAGACAGAGTGGAACAAGATCCCAAGCTCCGCGGTTCGAACGCAGGACGGCACTGGCTGACATTGTTCGGGAGAAAGCCCGCGAGACTCTTGTTGAACAAGACGAACCCCACCACGATGATACGGAACGAATGGCAAGCGAATGAAGGCGGAATGAACATGAACGAGGTGCAGACAGCCGTGATGCGGCAGGCCGACCTTATTCTGCAGAGCCCGGATCCAACCATGAAGCGTTGGGAATCTTTTACTGGTAACCTGAAGCCGCCACCTTGGGCCTCGAAGCAGTTCCTCATTTGGGAGAAGTACACCAAGCCAGTTGTCGACTACGTCCGCCGGAAGATCGACGGGATGCGCGACTTCGACAGTTGGCTTGAGAACCCGGCTCGCAGTCCAGCCATCCTACCCGATAGCTTTGAACTTTGCCTCTGGATATGGTTGCCGCACAGCTCCGACACCGACAGACATTTCGGAGGACTTGCGAGCTTCGTTTCTTCCAGGCTTGTTTGGTTCGGCGAGTCGCGAAGGGCATATGGTAGAAGATACGAGCAGCTTGCCTCTTTCATTCAGAACGCCCAATTCCCTGATTCGCGAACGATCGAACTTGCCTTGACGCTGGGGGATCTTCAGAGACATGATGTTGGCAAGCCGACCACTTCCTTGGACTTGCATGTTGATCTGGCGAAGCGTCTGGTGAAGGGCATCGAGCGTTCTCCTTCGACGGAGCTGCGGCAGCAGGTAGTGAGAATGGTCGAGAGCTGGGCGGCGTGTCGGGACGAAGAGACGAGGATGCAAGGGATTGGACTGCTCAATACGAGGGATTGGAATCGTAAGAAAGTGTGGTATGCCGGTATGGATTGATGGCGTTGTATGGACTTTGTCAGCGATGCTTGGTTACCCGCACGCCTGAATAGCAAGACTTATGCACTTACATGTATTGCTACTGTTCACGTGCCATAGTCTCTCATATACGGCAATTTGGCATGCCTTGTTCGCTTCCGTCGATTTGACCGCCCTGCGCTCTTACCCCAACGACTACCTGGTCTGTCTTGCTGGCTTCACTGTACACCTATCCTGTCACCTTATCTACACGACTATTTGACCTGTCTTGCTATATCATCTTTTGTCCTGCCCACTTATCTGTACGAATATTGAGCATCTCCTAATTACCAGTTGACATGTTCGCGTCCTGGTTCATGGAAATCGAGTCTGTCGTTGCCGTTCCATCATGCTGAAGCAAGGTTCCAAGGCCTCCAGCCGTTCACGACATTGAACAACTCTTCAGCCGAGCCAACGTTTCCAGGAAACACGATGTACGGAATCCCGCTCCACTTGCTGCTCTCCTCTAGGCACTTCCAAAGCGGCACTCCAGGAGCAGCTTGACCGACAACCGTCGCGATCTTCATGCCCAGGCCTTTCGTTGCCATATCGGATGATGTGATTCCGCCCTGGAAGCTGTCAGTCGGAAGTCTTACGGTTTCGCGGCAGCTTCTCACTTTAGCGATGATGTATCTCGGCCTCGACCGCAGTCCCGTCAAGAATGAGACCAGAGCTTTCGCTACCATTGACCCAATATTCAAGCTCTCCTTCCCGTCCTTACCCGTGATCAGTCCACGACTAGTCATCACCAGCACGTCTTGCCCACTCTCGATCTCACGAGCAGCCTGTTCTCTGGCTTTTTCAATAATGCGGTCCGCATTCTCAGGCGATTCAAGTAGCTGCTCAACCTGGAGCTCTGTCGTCTCGAGATTGTCGCCGCTCTTCTCACGGAGGATCTCGAGTTGAGCAGTCGTTCTGGGAACGTACGAACCTGCGATGATGAGTCCGCCTACGGAAGGGTTCAGCTCCAGCTGTTCTGACGTCTTGGGTGGAATCGGTGCAATTCCGAGGCGGGAATACACCAGTGCAGCACCGCTACGGTAGAGGAAATTTCGAGACTTGCTGGCTTTTGCAGGGTCAGTGTCGGATACGACGGATGAGAGTGGTCGGTAGATCACTCACCATTTAGTATTCCCGCAACAACGACATCCATATCTTGCTCACTCGCCGCATTGATGATGACAGTGCTGCCTTTTGCAAAGCCGGTCAAAAGCTGAGCGACTTTGTCCGGACCACCTGTCCGAATGTCTTGCAGACTCAAGCTCTGTACTCGATCTCTGCTGATACTTCCGTCCGTCTTCTCGACGACCCAATCCTTAAGATTGGAAGTCTTGTACCCAAACGTGGCATCCTTCGCAAACGGCGTCTCGCTAGCCGGTACAAGCGTACCATCTTCGTCCACGTAATGACAGTCATTGATAGTATATCGTCCACCCTGGAGGAAGAAGGGAGCCAATAGCCAGATATCAGCTTCGCCCAGAACCTCGGATGCCACATCTGCCTCGAGTGGGAAATGCCCTCGCAGAGTTGAGTCACTTCTAAGCACAATCTCAAAAGTTTTTCCCGACAGCGCTTCCAGCAGCTTTCAGGTTCGTACATATCTGCTTGATCAGTTCACGAGCTTCCGGCTCATGCAAAGCCCGGGAATTGGTAAGGATGAAGAATCCGCCGACGTTCTGCGTAACGCTGGAAGTAAAGCTGGACTTGGGCGTCTCCATGTCCCAGCTCATCAGTACCTGTATGTCATGGCATGTCTGTGTTCCAGTCGGATCGTCGTCCAGTACGACCAAGAGTGGAATGCCATTGCTTGGGTACGAGACTCGTTGCTTGATTGCTGATCTTAGGTCGCCAGGGTATGGCTTGGGAAGACTTGCGAGGAGTGCTTCGCGGTCTTCTCGCTTGACAACAGTCGTAGCTGCCATGTTAGGAGTGATGTGGCCGCTTGAACCTTTTGCCGGCGACCCCTGCATCGGCCTTTGACGGCCTCGTTACGGTAGGCGCGAACAAGAAGAGAGGTACAATGATATTGATCAGGCGCCAATATAGTGCACCGGAATGGGACATTTCTGACTTCATCCGCGCAGTCATTTTCTTGCCACACAGTGTTGCGAGCACAAACGTGGCCTTTGAAGTAATAACCAAATTGGTGTACAGGAGGGTGCTATTTGACTACCGTTGCATCGATCGCTAACAAGATTTCCAGCATGAAGGCGCAATAAAGCCACATAAATCAACAACGCAAACGCTTCGTCGTCGCCGTCTCTTGAGCCAACTCTCAGTTCGTCCAGTGAGCCTGCGAGGTATAGTTCTTCTGTGGTACCATCGCAGCGAACTCCGCGCGTGCGCCAATGCCGCATTTGGGCTTGATGGACCGCGTCTCCATGTCAAAGCAGTTGTCTTTGACATTCTCGCCATCACAAACTCGATACAACTGCTTGTCCTCCATATCGCAAAACAACTCCTGCACCGTGGACACGATGTCGTATCCATGTGAGCTGGCCGACTCGCAAAGTTCGCGGACATCGTCCTGCTGATGATCCGTGATTATGAGATGCTCTGGATTCTGGTTGGACCCCCGGGCTTTGATGTTGCGACGCTGCCGTGCTTCTTGCCTCGGACGTCGTTTTTCCCCCTGGAACATATACACCGATCTATCGTACTGGCCCGGCTTGTCGATGACCTTCTGGAGGTCCTTATCTGCACCTTCAGCCTGACCACTTGAAGAATCGGCCTTGTACTCCAGCTTGGGGTTGAAGAATGGAATTTGACCGTCCGGTAGCAGATTGCCCCAGAAGGCATACCGAGGCGTGCTTTTACAGAGAGAGTCGGGATTGTCGTTGTACTGTGCCACTTTGTCTTTTGCGGCTGACATGTCGTTCAAGTGGAAGCTGAGTGCTCGAGCATTGATGCCGTTAGAATGATCGCCATCGAGCCAGACGCACTTCGGTTTGGAGAAGTCCGGTCCAATCCTATGCTCACTCAGAAACCAGGACTGGCCACAAGTGTACCCAGTATCACCATAGACCGTAGCTGACAGCTGAGAATTGGCCACGGTGATGGCAGAAATGCAGATCGCATCGTTCTTCAGATTGCTCAGCATGACATAGTATGGGTCGGCCGGTTTACCGCCGTTCTGGTTGTGGGCCACACAGATTGGGCCGCCACCATCGTCTCCTTCTTCGATCTTGTCGTTCTTGCCAGGATGATACTGGCCAATACGGTTGCCATCATCTGTCCAAAGCGCAATGTGAGGTACATTCCCATCAGCTTGAGAATTTGGGCCCGAACCGACCATGATCTCGACGGTTGTGCCTCCGGCGACTGGTCTCTCCGTAGTAGTCACTGCGAGTGGAACGAATCCGACTCCTGTAAGGGCGATGAAACCAAGAGCCTGGGCCATTGTCGTGATGGGGTGAAAGCAGTAGAACTGCCAGGACCATAGTTCTGTATGGAGAAGCTATAGGGGTTCGTGATGGAGAGCGAAGGTTGTGCAGCAAAGTGTGCCGTGGTACGCAAGCTGTCGTAAGTAACGGGCATCTATCCGGACATAGGTATTATATGGTTGATATGATTGCATCACAGCGAACATGCCATCTCCGCCGCCATCTGCAATGGGATGCATAGCCTGGGAGCATCGCCGACGATCGATTCTCGATGGTCAGACAGACAGAATGAGTACGATGTCCCCGCTAACGCACACATGGCGGCTACTGCGGTCATTGTCAGGACACTCACCCGCTGTAATCGTCAACAAGTCAGATGGGCTATTTTCGTCGCCGACAGTGCGCATACATTGGCGCTCAATGCCTTGTCAGCGCCGTACCCACCCTGAAATCGGTGCCGACCTTTTCAAACCCCATTCCACGCAAGAATGGCGCCTGTGGCAGCTGAACCTCATTGGAGCGTGTTGAAGACACCAACAGTGTCTGAGCCGCAGTCCGCTCCACATGCTGGCGTGTACATCCAAGCGCCAGATCTTGTGCTAGGTATGAAGCGCCGGGCACAGACATGCAGCCACCGCCCAGTTTAGATCCAACCTAGCATGCCAGCGAAACTTTGCTGGCTCATGTCGAACAACTTCAATGGTTGTCTGCAGCGCAAACGAAGGCACGGCTCTGGTGCAGGGACTAGAAGTAGCGATCGGACAGACCTTCAGCCAGAAAAGGGCACGGAACGGCAAGAGCTTTCGGGATCGCAGTGCACGGTAGAATGCTCCTCTTGTAACTTGGTACTAGCTCTGAACTGTAATCGAGTGTCGCACTTGTCGGCGTTGTATGCTACGTGCAAGACCAAAGTCTGTCATTGTAGCTGCAAGCTGAATCCACGATGAAGCATAGCTCATGATCGACAACTGCCAACGACCTATGCCTTGTCTATCGTGCCTCACACTGAACCAGACTCAGTATCAGATAAAGTCGCACTCGTACTCGTCAGGAAACGCATCGTGGAAGTCTCGCAGCAGCATTCTTCCACTTCTCCGGTCCCACCAGAGCAGCGCGGCAGTGCTCATATTGAAACACAGCAGTGGAAGACTGATCCAGAGTGATGCGCTTCCACCCACGCATTGTCGGAACATCTCGTGGCCAACATCCTCGAAAGCATCGTAAGTACTGAGCTGACAAGTCCATGTTGTGAGGTCGAACGCCCCAGCGTTGTACACGTCGGCAGGCCCATAAAGCGAGTACGTCTTGTTGCCAAGCCATGGGATGTCTTGATATTCGACTCGGTAAGTAGGATCGAATTTGCTGGACTGAGCATAGTGTACTAGGCACAGCAAAAAAGATGCCAGCGAGAGACCGCAGTCAACGCCCAGAACGAAGAATAGGGCATGCCTCTGCGGCGTTGAAAGCTGTGAGATTTCAAGACTCCTATCAGCAACGCGATCTCTCCAATGAACGAACAGCTTCGCCATTCGGAAACAACATGTGACTCACAAGCAGTGCTTTTGCTCGTCGATAGACGAAAACACCGAGCCAACCAAGGCACAGAGCCACAATCATGCTCAGACCAGCGCTAGCCACCAACGTCTGGTAGTCCCTCCGGCCAGTCAGAACGGCAGGATATCGTGCCAGGCCAAGTCCATCGTCGTTTTCGTCCTGGCGAAGATTGACTGTGCCTCCGTGGGTGAAGCCTCCTTGCGTTGCATTGTTGTACGTCGTCTGGGCGTCAACCTTGAAAGCCATGACGAGGGCAGCGAGAAGGACAACGAGAGCAATGTTGGCTGCGAACAGCAGGAAGAAATTCCCGCTATTCTTCTGCGATCGCTTCGAGTTCGTTGATCTGTGTGGGTACATGCTTGAATCTGCGATAATCGAGTCGTCTGTATGGAGGATGGTCTGCAGAGGACTGCTGCTCTTACATATGCTAGGAGAGGCAGGCGATTCACAAGATCCAAGGTGGCCCGGCCCATGTTTCAGGAGCGTTCGGTGAATCCTCGTGGCGCTTATCAGAGCTTAAATGCAGCGTCGCGCCCAGTCCTTGCGCGCTCAACACAGCCTGTAACCTTGCCGACATAAGGCTTGTTCAGCATGCACACTGACCATCGTGCACGCGCCCATGTCTCTTCGCCGCTGTCATCATAGCGCCGGGAGAGCGACCACAATGACGAAGTCAGGTTCAGACTTCAGTACTTCCCGACCCAATCCCATGTACGCTTGGTAACCACTACTTCTCTGATCATGAGGTCTGAAGTCCGAGTCGATGCCCACTCGGTATTTGTCGGATGTGCGCCGAGCGAAACAAGGTGTTCACTGACCCACGAATCCCCATACTGCTTCAACGCCCTGTCGATAGGGGACTCGATGCGATAACCATCATTGTCCTCGTGGCACTCGTTGAGAGAGGCACCGGCTTTGGCCAGGATCGTCATGGCCTCAAGGCTGCAGCTATTTATTGCAAAGTGAAAGCAAGTCTGGAGGATTAGCAAATTCGACAGTTCTGGGTGCTTGAGCAACAAATGCTTCATCAACCAGGACTGGCTTCCGTCCGCGGCGCCATATAGTGCTCTGGCAGGATCAGCGCCGTAACTGAGCAGTAACTCCACGGCATCCCTTTGACCGCGTATCGCGCCGCCTTCAACTGGTAGTCCCCCGTATCCGCTTTGTGGTGGGCCAGAGATGGCATTTGCGCCGCGCTTCAGTAGCAAATCGACCAGCCGTGTTCTCCCTAAAGATGCAGCCAGATGCAAAGTGCCGCGAACTTTGTAACTGTCCCGGTATGGGCGAGCATTGACATCGACGCCCTGATCTAGAGCCCATTGCACAACTTCGACCTGATCACCTCGGATAGCTTCCCACAGGATGAATTTGCCGAGATTTTGGAAGTCTGACAATTGCTTGCCAATTGTGTCGAACAGCAGTACGATGAGATCCCCGCGTCCAACTTTTGCTGCTGTCAGAATAGCTCGCACGTATTCGAGGTTGGTCGTAGGCAAGCGGTGCTCGGGCCGTAGTAGCAAATGAACTATGTCCATATGCCCACCAGATATTGCGGCTCGCAATGCGCTAGGCTGCGATGTGTACGATACCATATGGTGCTTGTGCTCATCGTGATCGTTCCAGTCTGCGAGTTGTGCAAGACCAACCCGGTCGTGCCACCAGAGTTGCGCCTCCGCCTCGAGGCGGGCGCCATTGTCTATCAGGAATTGAACAATCTCCATATGACCTCTGTAGGCAGCCAAAGTCAACGGCATCCAGAAAAAAGGCGTCGTTCCGCTGACCGTTGCTTTCTCAGAGGTGAGTCCGTTGTGGAGTAACACGGACCTGACGACAGCGCAATTGCCGATGATTACAGCACCGCTGAGCAAATTTTGCGAATCAAAATTTCCGGTGGTGGAATCGTCATTTGCTGAAACAACAAACTCCGCGATGGATTCATGTCGGATCCGAGCGCTCTCCGGATCTGGATCTCCTACAAGCATGTCGAGAGCTTGATTGACTTTGGCGATGACTTGTAGATAGCCTTTTCCTAATCCTGTGGTCGAGCGCGATTTGTTCAGCAAGACTTTGCCCCTCAACTTCCGTTCCATACGATCAACCATACGAGGAGTAGCCGGATCCTCGACGTCAACAACCTGATAGGTGCAAATGGCGTGGAGAATTGCCGCGTCGAATGCTTTGTTCACGGTCCGCAACAGGACCGCTTTCTGGATCCCGATGTTGAGCATGAGCTGTTCAATGATGGTATCCAGACATTCCGGTGGGCAGGACAGCAAAGTAGCCATGTTGACGATGCAATGTTCCGTTCACGAGTGTCTGCAAGGAAGGAGGACAGGGAGCGGGATGGTGAGGTCGTTTGTCTTGGACATTGCCGACGTCTTCGAGAGCGAACAACGCGGATGCGGAATTCATAGCGTCGCTGCCCGAAAGTGGCTGAGCGACTATGCGCGACCTTGGAAGAGGTCTGAAACAGAGGCACGGGGAAAGAAGCGCGCGCTTATCCATACGTCGCCAAGACGCTAGAACTAGTCTGTCTGGCACGTGAGATGGAAGGTTTGACTTCACTTCCTCTTTCTTTCTCTCTCTGCCCATACCATGCCGCTGCCCTGCACGTTACTGGCAAGGGAAGTGGCGAGTCTCATTGCATCTATCTTTGTACATGCGGTCCAGACCCTGTATGAGCGCTAATGGCTGAAAACGCCCTCACACGATCAGGCGAGGCACAGCACAATCGGACGGAGCCGGCTACTCGTTCGTGCTAGTACTGTTGCATATCTGGACCATTTGCTGTCAGACAAGTAAGTCTCAACGCCAGGATATGGTTCGGGCACAGGCTTTGGCATGGATGCTGCAATCTACGCGCCGAATGATGGCTCTCGCTGGCGAAGTGCATGCAGAAATTTATGCCGCCCACCGCGAGGCGGAGTCATGGCCAGACAATCGAGAGCACCGTTGTCTTGAGACGAGGGAGCGCGCAGCTTGCAGTCAATGACAACACCGTGTGAGCACGTGAGCACTGAAGCCTCGAGCAAGAGCCAAAATTAGAGCGAAGAAGGGCACAGCTTTTGAGTGAGGCACTCTGAGCCCTCTGAGCCAGGCCGCAAACGCATCCGCAATGGAAGCTCCGTTATAAGAGAGTGTACCCAGAAGCGTGCATGGCTCCTCATTCAACCATTTAACTGCCTTCAGAACTACTGTCAACGCCGCTGCCCGCTGTATTGCAAAACTACTTCCAAACCATACGGGGCCATGAAGCTCAACATTGTGAGCAATGCCCTCATTCTAGCCTCGCTCTTTGCCTGTTCTCTACGCCTCGCGCTCGGATTTCCTCTCAATCAAGCACTTGGTGCTCTTGGCTCCTCCGATCATGAAATCTTTGCACCTCGTCTCCTGAGAGCTCATGAGAATGAGATACTGCGACGAGATGCGAATACACTCTGCGTTGCGGCGAAGAAGCAAGCTGCTCGTCTCAAAGCACGGGCGTTCCCAGAAGGTTTCTTTCCAGAAGCGCCACCTCGGCCTCCCCCACCACCCCCAAGAATACTCCCTGGGGCTGTTACTGGCTTGACGGATGCGACCTCGGGCGGACGCGTTAAACCACCAACTAGTCATCCTGGTCTACCCCCGGTTCGAGAACCATCGCCGCCTCGTGAGGATCCGCCATCTCCGAAGCAAGATTGGCGGCCCATTCCGCCCGATGTAAACCCCGGCGCTGGTGAGAAGGGCTTCGAAAATCCCCGGGATGTCTTCGAGTACCAGACTGAAGGCCACATACAGCTCTCCATTTACGCTCGAAAGGCCGCTAGCCAAGATCCCGACAGTCGTATTGTCACAAATGCGGCAGATCTCGTTGGACTCCCCAAAAACAAAGCCTTCCTCTCTTTCCGCAACGTCGATGGCTTTGTGTTGGCCGAACAGAAATGGTTCTTCAACGACCCTTTCAAGAACGGAGCATACAGGAACGCGCTCAAGAACTTCAAGTCGGAGGAGATTGGCTTCAATTACAGGGACAACGCAGCCCAAGTGAAGATGATTTCTATCGGAAACAAAAAGGGCGATGCAATCAACAGGGGCATTTACGATACAGAGGGAAGGTTCATCATGTATCAAGAAGCCCACAAGTCCGCACAGGCCGCTATTCCGGACGCACCACCGCTCAACGAACAGGGCATGCAAGCCTTCATCGACACAGCAGGTGAAAAAACCAAAAACCTCAAGACTGTTTTCCTCATGGACATCCACAACACGGAATTCTTCAAGATCATCAGGGAAAAATACAATGATGCGAAGCAGCCGTTTAGCCAGATCCTCACGTTCGAGGCCGACACGCCGGCCTTCGACCGCATCATGGGCAGTCCGAACTTCAAAAGCAAGCTCTATTCTTACGGGAATCACCACAACGCCGTTGGGGAAAGGTCCCTCACAAGGTCATCGTTGCCCCAAGACAGGCCCAGGCATATCCAGAGGGCAGCCAGCTTTGTGCTGCGATTATTTTCAAGTAGCGACCCTGCCGCTCAAGCGATCAGCAGCACTCGCACAATCTCGGCCTCTGCGATCTTACTTGCCGGAATACCGACTAATCTGTCTCTTGCGTCTACTGCTTGGCCTGCTGTCTGGTTTTTCTCATGTTGGCATCCTTGACTATCCTAGAGGCTGGCTGGTCCTTGTCCATCGGTGTTCGGTCTTTTGTGTCGACGGCTGGCCCGTCTACTGTCTGGCGTTGTTTCTCTTTTGTATATTGTTTATGTCCAAGCTATATACGTTAGCACTACACAAAAATATGACCGTCTTTTCCATTTCAAGATGCCTAACGGCACGGCATGATCACTACTTCCATCAAGAGCGAAGCTTGTTTTCCCGCGGCTACAACATACCTGATGACTAGAGTCTGTCGCTCAGGTTGACGATCAAGGTCCACTTCCTCCGAGCAGGACCGACCAACGATAGTGGTCGAGAAGAAAACGACGCTGACATTGTTGCTCTGTGAATACCCAAGAGTGATCCGCCAAGACACCAACTGCACTGTCTTCGACACACCCTGACATTGGTAAAATCCTTCGCGCCATACCATCTATCTTTACCACACTAGAGCACTTTAATAATATGTCTCATTGCAATCGCGGATTTGCCGTCTGTAGCGCACGCACACAAAAGATGCGTAGCCCTGCATTGCGGATTCAAAGCCGTCCAGTGCAACACTGTGCAACACATCGGCCCTTGTCATCAAAAGCTAAGCACTTTCCCACGTGGAACCCGAGCTTTGTATACCACTTTTTCCATTGCTACATCCACACGCCGTCTCGTCACCAAAGACAACCTGTATACAAAGTCTGCTCGCACGACCCGGCTCGCCATGAAGCTCAGCATCGATCGACATGCTGCCCTCCTAGCCTTGCTCATCAACAGCGCCCATGTCTTCGCAGTAGAGCATGACAACAAAGAATACATCTTCTTCTCCACCCACCTCTCCAACCTCCCACACCTCCTCCCCCAACCATCCTCCCCCGCCCCAAAGTCCCCGACTCCCCCACCAACAACTTCGACAACACCCCACTCACTGGAGGCGACACACATCACCAGTCCCACACACCGGAGGCGCTCCAGACCGCACCACGCCACTTTCCTCCGGCTCGCAACCTCACATCGGAGCCGGCGATGATGCTCCAGCACCAAATTCTGGCTCTTCCGCGTCAGACTCAACAGGAACTTTGGCACAAGTCGACGAAGATGCCCCCGCTGCTCCGCAACCGACAAAAGCGGGAGAGGAGCCTGAAGTTCCGGATGTGGAGGATGCGGGCGATGGGGAGTGCAACTCAGAGCAATCGGCCTGTGGTAACGGCGAGCGAATTAGCGCCGAGGAGGATTAGTAAGGGTTCTTCGTCGAGTAATGGCACGTCTGGATCGGCTGTCAGTGCTCCGCCGACAATGGGTGTGGCGAGTGGTGGTGCGAGTTGGGTGGGAGGAGTTTGGGTTGTGGTGGTTGCTGTTGTGTATGGTGTGTCAGTGCATATGGTCTGAGGTATTCTGTACGAATCGTGAATGCAAAAGCTGCAGGAGCTGCGACGTTTGTTAACGAAATGAGTCATGAAGACATTTCACGTCAACATCTCCCTGATCGTCTCCTCCAACGCCTTTGGCTTAACCCCCTTCGTCGCCAACAACCTCTCCAACATATCATCCTGAATCTCACACTCCCCCGCCCTCAACGCATCGTACGTCCAACTCCACCACTCCACAAACGCCCGCTCCATCCCCCGTTCCTCAACATAAAACTCCACGTGCTCCTCCCTCCCCACAATCTTCACCTCCACCCTCCTCCCCAACACCCTCCCCACCATCCCCGCCACCTCACCCAACGAATGACTCCTCCCCTGCGCCAAATAAACCGTCCTCCCCCTCCACTCCTCCCGCGGCGCCGCCAGCACCAACGCAGTCCCCAACCCCAAATCCTCAATCGCCGTCCAACAAACCCTCCCATCCCCACCCACCACCACCTCCCCCCGTCCATCCTCCGCCCCGACCCTCCAATGCCCCAAATACAACGGCCAACTCTCACAATACAACCCCTCGCGGAGAATCGTCCACTCCATTCCACTCCTCCCACTCCTCAACCACTCCTCCGTCCGCTCGTGCGCCGTCATGACCTCACTGCGCGAAGGATTCGCAAACGCCAAACTCGTGTAATACACGTGCTGCACCCCGGCCTCGCGCGCGGCCGCCAGGGCGCGGAAATGATCCTCCTCTCGACCGTGGCCGGGGGGAGCGAGGTGGAAGTCCTTGGAGATGCGAGGGGAGGAGATGAGGAGGAGTCTGTCGCAGCCGGCGAACGCCGCGGTCAGGGAGTCCTCGTCGTCGAATGTGGCGGAGCGGATGCGGACGCCCTGGGATGCTGCTGCGGGGTGGAGTTTGTCGACGCCGGAGGGGGAGGAGCTGGTGACGATGATGGTGGTGGGGGGGAGGAGGGCGTGGTTCAAGAGAGCGTTTAGGGTGGCCAGGCCGAGTTTTCCGGAGGCGCCGAGGATGGCGAGGGTGCCCATTCTTTTTTGCTCTGCTTGTGATGAAGTGTTCTGGGAGGTGCTGAGGAGAAATGTGTGTTCTGATGTCTTGGGAACGAGAAGTGAGTGGATGGTATTTCGGGCGATATGTTTGAGGGAAGGGAGAACCGAAGGCAGGGGATATATCTCCAACTTCATCGAATTACAATTGCCTGCCGTGATTGATGTGAGCTGTCGTCATGCAGGCATGCGAGCGATGTAATAGGTCCCCACACAAATTCAGACGAAGCTCCAGAGTGGCCAACCGGTCGAATTCCAGATTTTCGGATTTCCGAAAAGTGCAATTCTCCGTTAGTGCGATTTTCGCAGATATAGAGATTCTGTTAGGGAAGGCTAAGGCATGGCCTAGCTCTGGACCTCAGGTAAGGTCGTTAATGATACGTGGATAATACGACGCCGAGCGTAGCGGCGAATGCCGCTTACGTAACGTATAGTCGTATATTATGAGGCACGTATATATAACTTAATAATAGCAAGAATTAGTTTTATTACTAGTGGGATTACTAGCTAGTGTTCTATATACTACGATATCTTTATACTTCTTATAATTCTAATTCTTCTCTAAGAGCCTACGGTCTATAGAACCTAATAGCGGACGAGATACCTACCGGCGAGCTACCTACTCCTTCTTAGCAAGCTATAAGCGAACGATAAGGGTCGGTAGCACTATCTAATTAATCGACTATGTCGGTTCCCGATATAGAGATAGAGATTAATAAGCTAGACTAGGAAGCGGTAAGGCTTTCGGCGGCGCTTTACTTACGTAATACTCGCGTCCGCGTATAGGAGTTACGTCGTATAGCCGCTATGGAACCGCCGGACGGAAACACTCTAGGAGTAGGAGATAATAGCTCTATCGCTATAGCGGACTCTATCGAACATTGTCGTCGATAGCTTAGTTAGGATAGCGTTAGGACCCCCGAGTCTACGTCTAGCCTACTAAGCGCCGGAGTACCGCCTACGAGGGGCCTAGCCTCGCGTCCGAAATTAAAAGAGCTAAGGAACTTTAAGGGAGAGAGTATTACTAAGAGTCGATAGTTCCTCTATAAGCTCGAACTTATCTTTAAGCTCTCGGTAGATATATACTCGATAGAGAGGGAGAAGATCCTATATAGAGTAATATACCTCGTAGGAGACCCGTAAGAGAAGTAGCACTAGAACTATAGTATAGCGGATATTCGTCGTATAACCTTCGACAACTTTCGCACCTTTATACGGGACGTAGTTAGGGATCCGGTAAACTATATACTAGACGTTACCTTAGAATATAAGAAGGCTTATTAAGCGGATAACTAGACTGTCCAGAAGTTCGCGATAAAGCTAACTATTTTAGAAGATTAGCTAGGTAACTACACGGAGGCATAGAAGATTCGCTACCTACTCGTAAAGCTATCGCTAGCGTTGCGAGATACTATTGTTAAGCATTATACTATCCCTACTACTAGGTAGGAATTAGTTAGCCTAGCTACTCGGATTAAAAGTATAGGAGCTTCGGCCGGTAAGAGAGCTGTAACCGACTCTTAAGCGCCGAGTAGGCTAGATAAGAAGAACCGCTTCGAGAAGAAGAATTAAGAGAACTCCGGACCTCTAGCTCGCGGCCTACGGAGCGATTAGTAGGCTAGCGGCAACCGTAACGTAGGTCCACTACTAGGCAATAATCGTAACCGGGAATAGATAGCTAAGGCTAAATATTATAGCTATAGTAAGAAAGGCTACATCGCTCTATACTACCCGAATAAGAAGGTAGAGGTGCGTAAGCTAGAAGTAGATAAGGAGCCGGAGTAAAGCTAGACGAAGAAGTTAAAAAAAGGAAGAGGCCTAGGAAAGGATCGCGACTAGGCTTCGAGATTCCAGTCGATTTAAGACGTACGTCTCGTAAGCGAGGTAAGGTCGTCTCGCCTATAGGCGAGGTAATAGCCGATTTCCTCCTAGATAATTATGCGGACGTTAATATCGTCTTACAATCTTTCGTACTAAAGTACGGTTTAGAGCGCATTAAGAACGCTACGCTTCTATACGTAGGTGCGTACTAGGGGAACAAGAGTACTAAGAGCTATTGTTATAGTGCGTATAAGATTCGCTTAAGGCTCGTAGACTCTAAGTAATTAGTTCGCACCTCGGAAGCAATCTTCTACGCTATTAATATAGAAGATAAGGCCCTTATTCTCGGTAACCTATAGAGGGCCCAGAATAGTATGCTAGTAAACAGCGCACGTAACTAATAGTTATACTTAACCGAGTCGTAGGGTATAGACATACTAGAAGCATTCCAGTTTATAGACGACTTGAAAAGAAGCGATAGGGTCTATATAGTAACTATTCGCCGAGTCGAGATAGATACGGGCACGGCTATTACTATCGAAAGACTCCCTAAGGAGTATAAAGATTTTAAAGACGTGTTCGCAGGCTCTAATTAGGTGCTAAGTAGGCTACTAACAGATATAGAGTATACGATCGACCTCGAAGAGGGCAAGAAACCCCCCTTTAAGGCGATATACTATTAGTCCTAGACCGAGCTAAAGATACTCGAGGAGTATATCTAGAAAGCCCTTAAGTATAGGTGGATCTAGCGGTCTACTAGCGAGGCGGGTGCTCCTATCCTATTCGTCCCTAAGAAGGATAGT
>JALRMM010000041.1:0-141365 GCA_026122155.1 Zymoseptoria crescenta
GGCTCTTAGAGAAGAATTAGAATTATAAGAAGTATAAAGATATCGTAGTATATAGAACGCTAGCTAGTAATCCTACTAGTAATAAAACTAATTCTTACTGTTATTAAGTTATATATACGTACCTTATAATATACGACTATACGTTACGTAAGTAGTATTTACTACTACGCTCGGCGTCGTATTATCTACGTATTATTAACGACCTTACCTAAGGTCTAGAGCTAGGCTATACCTTAGCCTTCCTTAATACTTACGAAGCAGCCTCTATTATAGTAGTAACGACAGTATTAATAAGGAGGTCGGCGACGGTAATAGTAAGGTCGGAGACGGTAGTCGTAATAATAGTAGAATAAGGATATATAAGTACTATTAAGCGGCGTAATCGTATAGATAGCGTAGCGTAGCGCGTAATAGTAGTAGTAGTAATCGAAGGAAGCGATTCGTAAAGTTTTTTGAGGATATATAGTTAAGAGGTTAATAATAATAAGTAAATACCGTATTTAGCCTATAATTTACTCGCGGATAGCTTACGAACGTACTACGAATAGTCTATAAGCGTATAGCGAAGTAGAGTTAATAATAGGAAAGAAGCTATTATATTATAAGCCTCGCGTAATTTAGTTATAAGCATTACTTTACTTATAATACGCACGCTAGCCGCGCTAGTACGGCTTCTACCTTAGAATTATTGTTTTCCTACTTTAAGACTAATATTTTCTATATAAGACTAGAAACATCTAATTGCTAGCAATTCGTAGTGCGTTCGGATAACCGGCTGTCTTAAAAATTAAAGTAAAGTCGAGTAAGATTTCGGCTAAAAGCTAAATTTCAGAAGTTGGCGGGGTGGGCCATTTGGCGCTCCGTCCCTCGTCCCTATAATAAATAACATCGCCCCGGTCCTGGCCTTGCGTAAACTTCCGTGGGCGATGAGGGTACTTCGTATTCTACATAGAGGATCACAATTCCGGTGGGTCCTCGCTGCAGGTGTGTGTCTGTGAGGCATGGCCGAAGTAGAAAGGGTGGGTGCCGCCAGGTGGGAGGGGGTGTGCCGTGAGTGCCGCCCCTTCTTTCTTTGACGTCGACGCCCTTCTCGCCGATATTCCGCCCTCCTCCGTCCCTCCCGTCTCTCTTACTCCACTCTCTTGGCGCGACCTCTCTCATCCATCTTGACATTCCACCTCACCGTCGCTGCACTGCCAAGCTGTCATCTCCGCTCCGCCCTTTCCACGCGCTGCGCAACGCGTGGGCCAGCTTCTCACGTGTCTGGCTTTCGAGAGCTCCACTCTTAGCACCTCTACGAAGCACCAAACAACTGACGCCTCGGTTCTGCTTTGACAACTCCAGGCTCATCTTCTTCCGACCGCGCATGGTCCACATGGCAGGCATGGACGGCAGCAATGGCTTTACTTCGGTACATCCTCTGCCAACACCCGCAGCGACTGCAGCACAATCTTCCACCCTTCCAACTCAAACCTCGACACATACCACACCGGCTCCGACAGCAGGAGTCAAACGAAAACGCGAGACGGGACCCAAGTTCTACGCCGTCCGGGTTGGCAAGGAACCCGGAATCTACCACACATGGGCCGAATGTCTCGAACAGGTCCGTGGCTTCCCAAAAGCCATGTTCAAGTCCTTTGCGACTCTCACCGACGCCGAGAAGTTTGTCAACAACGAGAACGTCGACGGAGGTGAAGCGAAGGTCACGAAATGGTATGGCGTGCACGCTGGCCGCACACCGGGAGTCTACACATCATGGCAGGAGGTTCTTGACCAGATCACGGGGTGGAAAGGACCGAAACATCGAGGATTCAAGACGAAATGGGAAGCAGAGCAGTACGTCGCAGAGGGGGGCGTAGGAGCGGATACAGTGGTGAACAGCGTGGAGGACGGAGATGGTGGAAAGAAGGCGAAGAAAGCCAAGAAGAGCGGTATCAAAGATGAGATATCTCCACCGCCGATGGATCAAGGCGAGTACGAGCCGGGCGAGGCACCGCTGCGGCCAGACGCAGAAGACGGTTTCGATCCTGACATTGTACTCGACCACACCACGAACAACGCCCGGTACAAGACCCGAGAGGAACGAGAACGTGTCACTTACGAAGCCGTCCGACCTGTGCGCGATGCTCCAATAAGGATATACACAGATGGTAGCTCTCTCAGCAATGGCAAAGCGAATGCATGGGGAGGTGTGGGAGTTTTCTTCGGACCGGCCGATAAGAGAAACATCAGCGAGCCGCTTTCCGGTACGAAGCAGACCAACCAACGTGCTGAGCTCATGGCCATGGTACGTGCACTGGAAGTCGCGCCAAAGGATCGCAGAATCGTCATCGTCAGCGATAGCAAATACTCCATCGACTGCGTCACCGACTGGTTCCGCAACTGGCAGCGCAACAACTGGGTCAACTCGTCGAAGAAGCCGGTGGAGAACAAGGATTTGGTGATGAAGATTCTCGAGCAACTAGAGGAGCGGTTGAGATTGAATCATCATCGGATGGGCGAGGGCGAGGACGTGATTCCGGAGGACAAGCGAGCGTATTGGAATCGTGGTCCGGGTGGGGTGCGGTTCGAGTGGGTCAAGGGCCATGATAAGGATGAGGGCAATGCGGCTGCGGATGGGTTGGCTGTTGCTGGTGCGAGGACGGCGCAGGAGTTGGGGAGGGGTGGGGAGTTTGAGGATTGAGCATCATGAACTCTCTTCTTCGGAGGCCCGCGTGAGAGTTACGGCATGACGATGGGAGCCGTGGTCTCTGGAAGGACGTAAGAATTCCAGAGAATATCTCCATTCTCAAACATCGTCCTGCACGATTCGTCGCTTGAAGCTAGGGATTTGCCGCAATGCAATCGAGAACTCAGGCCGCAGCCATATTTCAGCTTCCTAGCCTGTATCATCTCCTCCCGACTACTCCCAGCTTTTCTGATCATACTGCTGTCCTCTTTGCTCCGTCTCTTCCCCTGTCATCCCCTCCCCCCAGCAAACCTCCCCGTATAGAACCTCACCAACGCCTGCGCCCCCACCCCATCCCCCTTCCGCATCAAATTCGCCAGATCCAAATTCAACGGACTATCCGGCTCCCCGCCCGCCTCCATCAACTGCTGCACCGCCTCCAGCGTCTTCACGATCCCGTACGCCGGCGTCCAGGCGGACTTCAACAGGTCCAGGCAGATTTCTCCGGTTGCGAAGGCGACGTTGGGGTGGCAGCAGGGGGTGCGGAAGGTTATTTTGGGGGGTGTGTTTGGGTAAGTGGGTGGGAGCGTGAGGGAGAGAGTCCAGCGGCCGCCTGGGATGGGTTGGTTAGGGAGGGGTGTGAGGAGGATGGCTGAGGTTGAGGATTGTGTGCGTACCTTCGTAGGCGGTTCCTGAGGGACCGATGAGTTCGGCGGTTAAGTTGAAGAGGTCGTCGTCGCTGACGGGTTCGAGGAGGGAGAGGGCGGGGGAGGGATCGCGGCGGTGGGCGTCGAGTTCTTTTATGATGCGTTTGGTGGCCATGGGGATCGTCTCTCCTTGAGGGTGAGGGTGTTAAGGGCGAGGTTGTTAAGGGCGAGGTTGTTAAGGGCGAGGTTGTGAGTTGACAATGTTCTACGCGAAGCAATAGAGTTTCAAGCTCCGAGAGCTCCTAGCTATCGGGCCGGATGAGCTGCCGAGCCGAGGCTGTGGGTGCCGACGGTGTTGGTTCAGGAGCCGATGAAGTGAATGATCGTGGATTGTCACATGGGCTCTTGAAGACGATCGGAGCATCTACGACGTCCGCAAGATATCTATACAGTGTTCTGCAAGACGATTACAACTCATCGTGACCCGCCTCAGCCTTCTTACTTCCTCCAAGATCAGGCATCGCCATGATCTTCACCACCAGACTCGTCCAGCCCGTGAAGTGCTGTGTCCTCTGTCCAGCACCCGATTCCGGGTTATATTGCTCCCATGCAAAGCCTGTCTCCTTCCACGACTTGTAGACGGTCTCGACAAGATTCACTCGTAGGGCTGAGTACAGCTCTGCCGCACGCTTCTTTTCGGGACCGGCTTGTTGAGCGATGCTCTGTAACATGTCAGCGTAGTCCCTTGACCGGACAAGTCTAGTAGATCGCAACTTACAAACAACTCCTTCACGATGAGGTAATTCAAATTCATCCACACCGGACTCCTCCAGTAATTCTCCTCAGTCCCATACAATGCATCCTTCTTGCTCAGGCTGCGAATCCCATGCGGACTCCACAATTCGCTCTCATCGGCAAGCAAATCCAGCACATCTTTGAGATGCTCGTTGTCGGCACCCACCAGTCCCGTCATGAATGGGAACAAGCTGATGTATCCTTTATGACAGACATGCACGCTCTCCTCAAACGCATCAATCGTGGAGTCGCAATACGCCTTGTCCTTCTCCGACCAGTGCAAATCGCCGACATTGCGGCTGATAGCTTCTTCGATTTTGGCGTACTTGCGCTCATCTTCGTCTTCGCCGAGGAAGGATGCGATGCGGCGGATGTTGCGACTCATTAGGCCCATCCAGCTGATGAGATCAACGTGCAGCTCACCGGGGTGGGGAGGCTGGGCGCGAGGGTAGTCGTCCAACCCGGAGGTGAGAATGTGCCGGGGATCGCGACCACGCCACCGGTAGGCTTCTTTCGAGCTGAAAGCTTCGCGGTCGTATGACTTCAGGTCCCCGGATTGGGTGCGGCGGTACCAGTTGAAGTTGCGTTGAAGGAGAGGGTAGAGCTGTGTTAGCCAGACTTTGATCGTTTCTGGGTTGGCGAGGACGTTTCCGGCTGGGTTCTCGTGGACTTGTTCGTTGAGTGTTGAGCCAGCTCCGGACTTGCCGTCGAGCTTGTCGAGGAGCGATTCCAAAGCCATGAACAATGTCGGTGGATTGGCGTAGTGCGGATATTGCACTTGAAATTCCGCTGGTACTTTACTCCTTGCCTCATGTCCGAGGATCTGCTCTCGTGGGATCCAGCCATCTTCATCCATGGTATTGAACCAGGAACTCAAGATCTGCATGACGGCTTCAGCATCCCAGTCCAAAATCGGGAGGAGATGGAAGCCTTCATCCCAAAGGAAGCCACGCGGGAAGAATGGTCGGGACGGAACGGATGTAAAGAGTTCGTATGGTCCTTCGGGCTTTTGCTGGTTGCGAGCTCGCGCTTCTGCTGCATCTTTCCAGAATCCCTCGTTCTCCTCTTCGTATTCTTCTGCGTATGATCTGTCGATGATTTGATCGCCATGGAAGTAGCCAATGCCGCCAATCAGATTGCTGAATAGGCTCTTACTGAAACCAAGATACTTTTGGTCGTCAAATGGCGCTTGAGGCGTGAGCACATCGACGAACTTCTCGCTGAATGATGAGGTCGCTGCTTTGATCGCAGATGTGATGTCGGCGGATGTGGGAGCCTTCTCCACGTTGCCCGGGGCATACAGCACGTCGAACTCGAACGATCCCGCAAACGTTTTCTGTACCAAGTGCATGTTACCTTGACCAGGCTTGTTCTGAATAGTGTATGTCTGCCATGGCGGAGGCATCTTTTCCTGACCGTACTGTTCAAGGTATGAATCGACAGTGACCTTCATGGCTTGGAAGAGGACAGCTAGACATATACTTAGTCTTGAATTTGAGCAAGGAAATGATTGCAGCCACTTACCTTTGGACTGCCACAGAGCTTCCTCGGGTACCTGAAGAGATTGCACCAAAGTGTTCTCCAGTGGTTTGTCCTTGTATGAAGGATGGTTGTGCGCCGGATGGTGCGAGTCCTTCGACTCGGAAACCGTGATTTTATACTCTCCCAACGCGGGTGACTGACCATTGAACACAACATCGCCAGTGTATCCATGTGTTTCAGCATCCTCAGCATCTTGAGCCACCGCATGTCCAAGCCCTTCCGCACTTATGGTGAACCATACTGCCGTCTTGTGCTCTCCAAAAGATCCTTGGACTGGAGGAGCATCGTCTCTTATTGTGCCCTTGATTCTCGCACCCCACCCACCTCGACCCTCATCGAACTTGACGAAGCTCGTCTCAATATCGATTCCATTGTCTTTATCGTGGATCATCTGAACGCCTCCAGTCCGCGGATCGTAGGAATTCCACCCATATCCTGCCATCCCGGCATTTTGTTCGCATGTATACCGACATCGGTCCTGAACGGTTTGGTAGTCTTCTACACGTGCCCAGAGCAGTCCAGTCAAGACAGATTTGGGAAGTCGAGGTCGAATGCCAAAGTAGACATTGGGTCGGTAAGGGCCCCATAGTAGGGAGTCGTTGGAGGCTTTGCTGAAGATGGAGTCGCTGTCTTGTGCCGTTGCCAGGAGGGCGCATGTTGAGGCCAGCAGAGTGCTGATGCCCCAATGATTGCCCATTTTTGTTAAGAGAATGGGTGGTGTCCTGCTACACCGCCAATGGTGAATGTCAACGGGAGACTCGAAGGCCACGTTTGGTAGCTCCCCTGGACAACATTTCTCGGCCCACGGAGTTTGGGTGGAGTTAAGGAATATTGACCCCCATCGACTTCGACCTCACCTTCACTTTTGCACCATCATCATCCCAATTGCGACCTGGCGGGTACTTACCATTGCAAGATGTTTCGACTATTATCGTTGCGTGCAAGACACGGATTCAAGATGTCCCGGTCGACACGCCTCGGCCTCGAACATGTCGAGTCGTGATGGACATCGGCATCGAGGCGTGGTTCACTTGGGTACACTCGCATCGAAAATGATCGCAGCATACGCTGAGGGATCAGGCAGACGTACAGGAAGGTTCGCGGAACGCGCCAAAAAGCTGTACAAGTAGTCTCCCTGTCCTGCTGATTTGTCCTCGAAGATGTGGTCTGAACTATTCACGTCTCATTCACATTTCCACATATAGTTTTTTTCGACTCGATTGGCAGATCCTCCTCCGCGATTCTCCCACTTTCCACGACCACAAACTGCGCGTTCTTGCGCATGTGCTGACTCTCGTCGATTTACCAATGATCACTCAAGCGCTTCGGACGGCGTGAAGAGTATAACTGCGATCTGGCCGAAAAACCATGTCGAGTCGATGGCGATGACGATGGCCGACTTGTCGAAGTTCTTCGAGCAGGCTGCTCTTCTGGAGGAGGGTAAAGCAAGTGCTCCACTGGAACATAGCGCACTTATACGCCTTCCGGTCGAGCTCCAAATTGCCATCCTCTCACGTCTGCCAGCCGCTCAAATCCAGCGATGCCGTCTGGTCTGCCACTATCTCAAGGGTCTCATCGACGAACCGAGCAACCACGGCGACCTACTCGGACCTGGTACCACCAAGCACACGCAGCGCATCGAGACCTCCATGGACGAACTTCTTCACTTCCCTACTACAGGACCCGATGCGTTTGTCAACGCCCTCGTCAATTTCAGCAACATCCGCGGCCTTCATGCCGAGTGTCCTTGTGGACGACGATTCACTGAGGTCATGGCTTTCATCAACAGCTGGGAGACCGAGATGGCGGGCGGTGTCCGTGTGAAGACTCCTATCACCGGCCAGCAATGGCACGACCGTATGTCATACCTCGACGGTGCGCGGACCATTCTGGTAGGTTTCGACCCTAACACTTCATCTGGTACCACAAACACTGACAAAGCCAGGACGCACATATTCTCCATCATGCTCCGCAAATGATGGCTCGCCAGAACCACCGTGTCGTCGATTTCCGGTCCTTCCTCGCAGAAATGTCCCTGAGTACCGCTCCAGGGCTTCACTACACTACCGTGTCCGCGTGCGAAGCTCTCTATGCTCGAATCAAGTCAACCCCTGAAAGTCCTGGCGGCATCTTCGCCAACAGTCCGATGCTGGATACCGCGGCGCAAGATCTTCCAGAGTGGTATCTGACACCCCTGAGCAGCAGTGACATTGACGACACCCGCGAGTCAGAGGCACGACGACGTCTACCATTTACGACTGCAGAGGAGGTGGCGCGTATTTTCGGGGTTTCCTGCTTCCAATCGCACGGCTTTGCTTTCTGCATGAAGACCAAGTGGGCGCACGGGCAGTTGCGGGACGCTCTCAAGCAAAAGAAAAATCCTTTGGGACCGGTGGAGAAGCTGGCGATCTTGGAGGACTTGTTCTTCTTCTGATGTCTTCATTTCTTGAAAGCGATGGCCGTCATGCGGCCAGGTCCATGGGAAACGTTGGAATGGCTGAATTTTTGAAATTCTTGACAAAAGCCACTGCGGATATGGTGAGTGGTTCAGTCATCTCGATTTCCGGAAATGGCTCGTAGAAAAGCATACGGCGGGCTTGGATCGAGTGGTCGTCCGATATCTATCAAAGGAGGAACCAAGAAAATCAATGGCAAGATGATCAGAAAGCTGCACGCCTCACACACACCACAGTCGATTTTCGTATAACTGCAGGACCTGGCAGGAACAACGAACGCTTGAATGTTTCACTTTGCAAAGGCGACTCGCCGTCATCGCCTCCCTCATCGTACCGCTTCACCCTCTCACGCAGTACTCCAAGGCACGACTGCCCACGATATCAGCCACTTCCCGATACCACACTACCCTCTAGACCCGTACTCTCTCTCATCATCTGCCTTGTCCCTCGGGCTCGTCATCAAGATGCCTCGACAGGCCGCCGTACGCAATGCGTCGTCCGTGGGACCTCGACGCAGCGCCTCCTGATCGGTTCGAGAACGCCGGGGACAAGGGCATCGATGAGTTGCTAGTCGAAATCGAACCTGGCCGCCACCGATCCTAAGTCCTTCGTTAAGAACCTCCGCCACGCCCAAACAATCCCAGAATGGAGTATCGTCAACGCCGCTGGCGCGACATCCTCAACAGGTGGCGCGAAAAGACACACCCTCACCGGGCCCCAGTGGAAGTCACGCCTACGCACGATGAGCTGCTCTGTTTTTACGAGGACATGGTTTCACGTGCGAAGCCCAGGGGAAAACATGTGATATCCTACTCCTGGCTCAAGGATATATCATCATCCATGTCACCTTACACTGCGTGTTTGAGTATGACGACTTCAAGCAAACAACCCGCGACGGCTGGAAGGCACGCGTGGAGAATCCGTACGTTGAACAAACTGCCAGCCTTCCTACCGCCATAGCGCCCTACCCCTTCGACTCTGCACGAAAGTGTCTTCAGACACGCGGGCCAAATTTGCTTGCTATAAAACGAGGCGACGAGCGGGCAAGTAACGAGGGCAGTAAGTATTGGGGATCCCGAGCTTGCGAGGACAGCGCTGCGCGTACAATACCCAAGCTCGCAAGGCACAGGCCCCTGCCCGCATCGGCGAGCGCCAAAATCAAGCAGAACTGTTGGGTTGCTCTAATGAAGGGCTAGCAATTGACCTTGTTCCGCTTTCGCGTCGGTGTTTGGCATGGGCTCGGGCAGAGAGAGTGGGCTCGGCGGCTGATTCTGAACTCAGGTAGGTGCCGGAAAGGACGAGCAGGCCCAGCAGGGTGTTGGCTGGTAAGTATCGAGAGTCGAAACCACGAGCTCGCGTGCCGGGTCGGAAGCCCAAAGTCATTTACTACAGGCTCTAGACCAAAAGCAAAACTTAACGCCGGTCGACTCCAAGTCTTCCTGACATTTCTTCTCTTCACACTTCAACGTCAAACAACGCAACTCCAAACAACACAACTCCGAACGACACGACGAGCAGCAATGCACATCTCCAAGCTCTCCATCGTCGCCATCCTCTCCCTGGCCTCGACCGCCTTTGCCAGCGATCCCAAAGGCCCAGTATGTCTTCCCCCTTCTTTGCGTCCTCCTGCTCCACTCAACCCTCCTGACTGACAGACCCGACCCTCAGTACTGCCAGACTTCCGGTGGGAAAGATGGATCTGGCATTTGCCTCTTCGGGAGGGTGCCGGCGACCCCGCAGAGGCCTCCAAAAAGAAAAGGCCTGACCGGTCAAAAGCACTGCCAGGGCGTACGTATCAAGACTGTTCGAAGCAATTGTGAGACTCCCTGACGACTTCCCAAAGACTTCGAAATGCAAGCACGATGCTGACCTCTGCACATTGAATCCGAACGACCACAAGAAGGCGCTCTGCACTGGCATTCATTGGGATGATATCTGATCGGGCCGTTGGGGATTCTTGAATCCGTTGGCGTCCACCAGCTGATGTATCGTGGGGAAGAGGGTCAAAAGCGGTCATTCGGTGATATGCTCGCGGATCGCTGTGTTCTCCACCCAATGCCCGTTGTCGACAACGCACTCGCGCAGACTACTGTTCCTGTGATTCTAGCCTGCGTCAGTCAATACTTCCGAGTCGGAATTGATGGAAAGAACGAGAATTTGCTTCATGATCATGTCATGATCATGTCATTGATGGTATGTTATCGTAAGCGTTTGTGCTTGTGTCTATGGCGTGTCTGGCATCCTAGGAATTTCCCTTCCCTCTAACCGTGAGCGATGGCGTGACCTTCTAGTTCATCCTCTCTGAGCTCATCCTCCTCAAGCACCACCAGCAGCATTGTTCGCCTCCTCATAAGCAGCAAATTCACTGCTCAAAATCTCGCCCATGCTCTTCCAGTCCATGTCCAAATCGACATGATCGAAAGTGGGCAAGTCGCTAAAGTCGAACGGTTGCTGACTCGGACTTGTGAAAGCCGGCTCGCTCGTGCCCGTTGCATCACCCAGCATCTGCGATAGATGCCGTGAGAACGGCGACATCTCCACGGGAGCGCGCTGACTTCCGCCACTGACGCTGCGACCTCCAGGTGTGCGCTCGACGCGACTGGGAGTGGAGCGCAAAAAGTAGCGAGAGGCGCTTGGTGAGACGAGCGTGGCGGAGAGGTCCGGATTGTTGGCGCCATTTGGGTTCTCGGCGAGAGCCTTGCGTTTGCGAGTCGATTGAGTGGGCGTTTTGAGAAGGTCGTCGAAGTGCTTCACCTTCTGCGAAGTCGGAGTACGTTTGTTGGGCGTTCTGCGAAGAAAAGGCGATTTGAAGACGGCGGTCGGAGAACCGTCAAAGAGGTCGTCGAAGTTGTCATCATCGTCGAGAGGTGGAGGCATGTTTTCTTGATCGTTCGTGAAGACTTCGAACACGTTGATGTCGGTTTGCTCGGCGATGGTGACGGACTTTGCCAGAAGTTTCCCGTTCTTCTCGCTCGTCAACGGCGGCGAGTTCGACTTGCGAGCAGCTGATGTGCCGTCGTCTAGGGACTTCTCTTCGCCGTCACGACGAGGCGAGGGGAAAAGTAGTCGTCGGGTCGGCTTCATGGGTGTTTCTTCCAGCTCGATCGGAGACGCCTGAGATCCTCGCAACCTGACAGGACTAGACTGGGTTGCGCGCATCATGGCACCGTCACGTCGCATCCTTCCTGTCGCACCAGCATCGCCCGAAGCACGCCGAACCTGAGACTGCATACTATTCGCCCTCGGTCGGTTGATGCGAGCGCACTGGTCAGCTGGAGGTTCTGAAGAATCCGCGGATGCTTCTTCCACAGGATCTGCATCCTCCGCATCATCGTCCAATGTCACTTGGTCGGTGAAGAACGCGTCCGACTGTGGTTCCACGCCATCGGTGAGCAGGCTCTCATCACCCTTTGCTTTCCTCGACTTCCTGGAGTTGGACTTCCTGTGCCACTTATTTGCTGGTCGCATTTTCCGCGTCTTTGTGAACCATAAACCGCAAGGATTGCAGACGATCGTCTCCTCGAATCCTTGGCCCGGCGAGAAGAGCTTCGTCTTCTTCATGCACTTGCGAATGATGTACTTCCTCGGCTCGTTCGTAATATCATCGGTTTCCGTAATCTCAACACCAATGGTCTCGCCTTCGCCCTCCACGTAGTCAAGCGGTGATGGCTTACCCTCGCCTTTGTTGACATAGATTTTACGCCACGTGGGAGTCTCGATCGCGCCGCAGTGGGTGCAGAACTGTGGCATTTCGCCATTGGCAATCGACTCTTGCAGACGCTGCTCAATGATCTTTCGACGTGGTGCGGCAGATCCTGATCGAGCTTGCCCACGCGGTCGTCCTTCGGTGTCACTTGGAGCAGGTGATCCGGCCTCTGAGTCGTTGTAAGTTGTTCGCGAGCGCTGTAGTGGTTTGCGTTTCTGCTTTGGTGCTGCGTTCCCGGATTGCAACGCAGCGCGAGCGACTGGCGCTGGAGGCAATGCCAGCGATCCTCTGCGAGAGCCATTGTCATGCGCCTGCTCGAAGCTTTGCGATGTCGTCGATGGGGCAACTCTTCGCGGAGCTTGGAGAGTGTTTGACCTGAGCAGAAGCATTAGTGACGGTTTCTTTGGCTAGATGTCCTCCGAGTCCCCGAAAAGCTCGTTGCACAACTCGTCATCTACCACATACCCTGTACTCTCGGTGCGGATATCGCTCATCGGTGCCGTGTCAAGTCCCGCGCCTTCGATCTTAACGAAGGGCTGCTGACTGTGCCGTGAGCGATATCGCGCCACTGCATCCACGTCGTCTCCATCGGGACTGCGATTCTCGTCATCCTCCATACTTTCCATCACGGTGCCACTGTTCAATGAGCCACTCATGTATCCACTGTCAGGCATCTTTGAGTGGGCTAGAGTCGGCAATCCAGGACTACTGGGCTGCTGCTGATTGAAGCCGGGAACGAGTGGTGGCGATGACGGTATGTCCATCGGCGTCCCTTCGATGCTGTTGCCAGGAGAGCTCCCTTCCGGAGAAGTCATAGCCTCTGAAAGGACATCGGCGTCGGACATGAAGTCTGAATCTGCGATTGAGGACTGCCGGAGCATACTTCGAGGCCCGGCGGCCAGTCGCGATTTTTGATGTGGCAGGAGGGTGCGCTGAGGCACAGGGGTCGGTACGCGAGGAGGAGGGTCAAGATTGCTTCCAGGGGCTGTGGGTCGCTTCGCAATCGGACGGTGCATATGCATTGACGATGCCGTCGCGGCAGTGACACGAAGATCGCCTGACTTGGCGCCAAAGGAGGACCTCCCACGCCAGTCTGCTTGAACGACCTTGGCACGTTTGCGAGCCTGGCCATCTTCGTTGTAGGCGTCCGACTGTTGCTGTTGGTATTGTGTCTGCTGCTGTTTCTGTGCTTGTGGTTGCTGTTGCTGGTTGGGGTAGGTCTGTTGTGGGTAGGAAGGAGTGTGTTCACTTCGGACACTTCCACGGGAATCGGGCCGAGAGAGCTCTGCCACGTCTGAGGAATTTCCTGAGAAGCTCATGTGACGTAATTGCTCGTTCCGAAGGCTCGAATTGGAGTGCACCATCGGGCTTCCAGCTCTGCTGCCTGGAGCGCTGTGGGAATGAGTTTGAAAGGAGGGGTTGTAGGCGAAAGCTGTGTCTGTCGGAGTCTCTCCGACTCCCGCACCATCCATTTGCTGGACACCGCTTTCAGTGCCAGCGACTCCTGTGCTCATGCCAAACATGTCTTCCAACAGACGATCATTGTCGCCACCATCTCCCATTATACCACCAAAGTTGAAGTAGTCAGGTGGCAGCTGGTTTTGCTGCACAGAGGAGTTCCATGCATTTGGGTCGAACCCAGCGGATGCGGTAGGACTGTTACTTCGCAGCGCGTCCGTGGATTTGGCAGGAGCGTGTATTGTTGGCCTCGACAGCGGCGTAAGCTTGAATTTGACTTCGAGTGTTTCCTTCACGCCGTTGCTGAAAAGTGCCGAATTCTTCAACACGCGTCCAGTAATCATTGTCTTGTTCTGCATGCTTGGAGTACCCATCCCAGAGGACGCAGCAAGCAGGGAGGACAGTCGACCCTGACCGACGAGGAGAGCATCCTGTTCACTGTAGTCGGTGGAGTAGACTGTAAAGTCACCGCTTTCCAGCTGGGAGAGGATTTCGGGAGACGCGGATGTAATTGTTTCCAAACACTGCTGAAGCTCAATGACACCGACTTGCATTTGCTCGTCGATGGCCACGGCGGGTATGTTATGTATTCCGTTGAAGCGTGCCAGACACGTTATCTTGTTCTCAACGTCGAATGTGTAGATGACCTTGATTCTCATCGGCCTGGTGGGGATGTCGCCCAAATCGGACCCGTCGCCATCGCCGGAGTCCATGGTCGTGGATGTTGATGTAGAAGGGAGGATTCCAGATTTGAGGAAGGTGGATGAGATATGGAGGACTCGCGAGCGGGCTGGAGACTGCACGCGTGCTACAGCATACTCTGGCGTTTGTGGTGATCCGAGTCGAGTGGTTGTAGGCTGGACGCGGAATCGAATGGTGAGGTTGGTGACGAGCTGTAGCTGATGATTGCGGTAGAAGGGGATGCTTCTGACTCTTAGACCGTTCACGTGATCATGAAGCTTCCAGACAGTGATCGTGCATGTATCGACATGTGAATGATGTTGTAAGTGAAGAGAAGTGGAGGAGTCCAAGTGGGATACAGCTACGCGTTCGAGTGTTGCTCGCGTAAAGTTCAAGACATGTCACGCTAGAGTTCTCGATCACGTGATCGCGATTCTAACCTTGGACGTTTCGCTGCAGTCCATCGATTCTCGAAGAAGACATCAAGAGAGTCGCATTACTACAACAACACGACATCACATAAACCACAGACCACAATGGCCACCGCAGCGCCCGACTCCAAGATCCAGGAGCTATTGGCGAAGCCGCGCGCCGAGCTCACGTGAGTCCGCTCCATCACATGCGACAGCGACTTCTCTTCACCGCAATGCTAACAACTCACTTCCAGCGAGTACGAAATCGGCCTCCTCGAGACCCACGAATTCACATCCGGTCCTCTGTCTCTCCTCCAAACCGCTGTGCGCAATCATGCGCAAGTCCTGATCTCTTGCCGCAACAACCGCAAAATGCTCGCGCGCGTAAAAGCCTTTGACCGACATTGCAACATGGTCCTGGAGAACGTTAAGGAGATGTGGACGGAAGTGCCGCGTCTGGCGGACGGAAAGAAGGGACGTCCGGTGAACAAGGATCGTTTCATCAGCAAGATGTTCTTGAGGGGTGACAGTGTGATTTTGGTGCTGTTGAGTTGAAGCGTTTTCGGGAGGGTGGAAAGGATCATATGCATGGGAGTGCGCTGCAAAAGAGACCATTACTGGGCAGGACACGCAGAAGATGGCTGAGGGCGCAGGATGACTGATTGAGAAAGGGGAATGTCCAGGTGCGGGCACATCCGGTTATCTGGGTCTGACTGCAAGCCTTTCATAATGCGACCGCCAGGACATGCACACGATTACAAGCATGAGCGGGCCTGTATGAGTCCGAAAATGGGCTATGTATCATGAAAGTCTAGACTCAAAAGCAGGTCATGCCGCTCAGCGGCTGTCACAACCACCAAGTATTCAGCCCGAATGGAGCGATGACACTACCGCAGCGCCCTCAGCAAGTCCATTGAAAAACTGAGCAAGCCCGTGAGCTCCTGGATCAGGGACTTCCTCATAGCCGCTGCCGCCGACATACACCGTACGTCCCAGATTGGCCTTCATGCCTTTGGTCTTCTTCGCTCCTTCGTCGGCCGCCCGAGCAGCTTTCTGCACGTCCAATGTGCTATTCAGCTGCTCGATAAAAGGTGCGAGAGCATCCACAAGGGTGCGATCTCCCACTTTTGCTTGCGTATACTGACCCAAAGTCTCCATAGCGGTATCGAGAGCTTTAGCCCATACCTTGGCGTCTGCCGAACCGCCACTGCCTCCGCTTTGCTGTCGCAGTCCGTAGGCAACCGCGTTGAGGAAGATGGCATACAGTGCGCCTGAAGTTCCATCCATGTCGCTCTCTACGACCTCGACTATGCCATCGACGAACAAGGCCGCGTCTTTCTCGTCCGAGCTGGAGTCCAGATACTTTTTGATGCCTTCTGCGCCACGCTTGAGACCAACACCACAATCTCCGTCGCCCACAACTGTGTCATATTTCGTGACATCAGGCTCAGCAGCGATGACTCGGTCCAGAGCTTCTGTTAGCGCCTTCTTGGCTGTAGGCTCGAGAGAAATACCACACGGCTTGTTCTCAATCTTGTTCCCGGACCCAGTCTCGCGTGTTTGAGAAGGTTTGTTTGACCATGTCTTGCTAGTGACCGCTGCTGACCATCCTGCAGCTTGCGAAGGGGCGTCAAGCAGCTCCAGGACCGACTTACCGACACCCAGATCGGTCACCTTCAGGAGAGAGATCGAAAAGCCGAGCCCGTTCAAGGAAGTCATGAATGTGCCAGCGAGTATCCTTGCAGGCTTGATTCCGTGATCCTTCTCGAGCTGCTTAATGACTTCCGTCGTGATGCCGCCTAATTCCAAAACAGACACACCGCCAAGATTGTTGATAAGGAGAACTGTCTCGTCCGACTTGTCGACCTTCAGAAAGCCGCGATCCTTGTCGCCTGCATCAAGCATGTATTTGAGCATAGTCTTGATCGTTGCTGGCAAGTCATTCTTCGTGACCTCAGCACCATTCTCATTGTGGATGCCCATTCCAATCTCGATCTCGTCCTTCTTCAATGATTCTTCCTCCTCGCTGGGCGCATCTCGCCCAGGAACATGCACGTGGCTCAACGAAGATCCAATCGAGACAGTGTTCTCAGCGACCGCCTTCGCAGCTTTCTCCACATCGTCCAGACTTGCTCCAGTTGCAGCCAACGCACCCGCGATTTTGTGGATGAAGACCGTTCCAGCGATACCCCTACGTCCGACTTTTCCACCTTGAGCTCTGCCAACGCCAGCGTCATCACCCATAACGACCATCCGGACGTCCAGTCCTGCAGCCTTTGCTTTCTCCACAGCCATGCCGAAATTCAGCACGTCTCCGGTATAGTTCATAACCACAACCAACGCACCCTTACTCGTCTCAACCCGCTCGAGGATACATTTCCTCACCTGCTCAGCAGACGGACTAGCAAAGATCGTCCCTGCAACAGCACCGCTCAGCAGACCTGGACCGACAAAGGCCGCGAATGAAGGTTCATGGCCAGATCCTCCCCCAGAAACAATGGAGACTTGAGCTTTTGCTGCATCCGGGCGGAGGTAGACGATCTTGTTCTTGGAGTCGTAGGCTGTGTTCGGGTTTGTGAGTGTTATACTTTCTAGAGCGCTGTTGACCAGATGCGTTGGGTCGTTTATGAAGTGTTTTGCTGTTGGGTCTGTGTTCAGTAGAGACCTTGCAGTCAGTGAGGTCGGTGGTAGACTTACAACCCATGTTGGCTGATGTAGTTGCCTCTGGATCGATGTTCTTCGCCTTGAATTAGTGGAACAGTGAGATGACGAGGGGAATACCGAGAGAAAAGATTACAGGGTACTCCAGAAGTAGTAACAACAGCCAAGAGATGCACTGCGCAGGGCAGTCAGCTTCCGCATGTCATTCCCAGCTCGAGCGGGGTCGCAGGCCATTGGCGGGGTGTCCTCTTCAACTGGTGGGGTCGCGGAGTAGCCAAATGTCGGCAGTAATTGTGTCGAATCTTTCCAGAGCCAAGATATTTGTTCAGGCGACGTACTTACGCAATCGTCAGCAGAATGCAAAGATCCTCAATATGTATTCCGTGGAGCAAGTTCGACTTTACCCCAACTTATTCACTTCCCTTTCGCCGAATAAGGCAATTCTCTAGGCTTAGCATTTACAAGATAGGTAGGTGCGAATCGCATACAGTAGGTTCTATTAGGAACAGTATAGTAGGCCGCTACAAATAGTAAGAAGAACGTTACGATAACTTACTAGAATATATAGCTTAGCGAGACGTCTAATATATACTAAGTACTTAATAGGATACCTTGAAAATAAGTATAGTTATCTATTCTCTATATATAGTATAGGCGGGTAGAGATAGTAAACTTACTCGCTTAAGCTAAAGTACATTATACTACCCTATATCTTTATTCTTCTACTTAGACTATATATTCTAAGATAATCGAGTAAGATCTATATAGTTAAAACTTAGAAAACTATAGAGATAGTAGGTAGCTAATCTATAAGGGTGTAACAGTACCGCTAAGAATTGCTATAAGGATTACTACTAAAGTAGTAATTCGGGTCTAGTATGCTATTATCTTATTGTCTCGTAATAATAGAGATAACTAATGCTTAGCGTAAGCTAGCCGAATATAAGGCGAAGGGCTTACGCTCGTATATTAATTTCTATAAGAATTAGTCTTACCTTTTATCTAGTAGATATTAGGCGTTCGTTACATTACTATAGACCCTATCGTCCTTATAATTCTAATTCTTCTACCTCTTCGAGGGTAGCAATCTATTAAACCCTATTAAGATTAAGAACTATTAAGATACCTTCCTAACGTATTACTAGAGAGCCCCTATAGGACTTACGACCGGACGATTTACCTAATATAGAGTAAGAGCTAGGGCCCTAGATATACGGAGAAGATCCTTAGGGATCCGAAGATAACTATACGTCGATGTTAAAAGAGTTTATAGCCGAAGCTATCGCTAGGCTCGAAGCCGAAAAGGAAGCCTTAAAGAAAGAAGAAGTCCTCTACGCTCTTTAGCTAGAAGTTTAGTAGACAAAGCTTAGCCGTAACCGTAATAATATAGAAAGGTAGGGTATAGTACTATAAGCGGTAGTATAGAACCTATCGACTATCGATAATAACCTATAGAGTATTACGTAGTCTATCCGTACCGCTAGCGTATACTATCCGCCTAGTGTCGGAGGTAGACCTAAGCTTAAGGATCCTATCGTATTTAAGGGACATAATATTAAGGAAGCAAGGGACTTTATTCGCTAGTTAGATCTAGTATTCCTTAACTCTAGCTATTACTACGTTACCGGCTATACTCGCGTTTCGTACGCTATTATATAGCTTAGTAGTAATACGGCTTATCTCTAGCATAATAGCTACTAGGAGAGTCTAGTACCTAATAATTGCACTTAGAAAGATTTTAAGCATTTCGTTCGTAATATAGTCGGTAATCCTATTTACCGTTTACTTAGTATAATACTAGAGTACGAAATAGCGTATTAGAAAACCGAGTAGAGCGTTAAGAACTTTATAATCGAACTTAACATACTAGAGAGCTAGCTCGATTATACGGAGAAGTAGCTTATATAGTACTTCCTCGTAAAGATTAAATCTTTACTCCGCTAGGATATCGTAAAGAATTACGAAATACCGATAACGCGAGCCGAAGTAGTTACGCTAGCTACGCGATTAGAGGCCGCTAATAGAAGCTATACTAAGGCCCTTTCCGGAGCTGAGTATAGCTATAACAAAGACTCTAAAGATAAGAGCAATAAGAAGAATAAGCGTAAATATAAAAGGAATTATAATCGCGACTCGAAACTACGTAACCGAAGCGATCGCGTACTACCTATAAATAGTAGGTAGAACTAGCTAAAGGATTTCGCCGACGTCGTATACTTTAAATTTAATAAGAAGGGGCATTACGCTACGACTTATACGGCTAATCTATCTAGTATACGTAAGGTCGACGCCGCTAAAGAGGAGTCGAAAAAAGTAAAGGACTTAAAGAAGGGATCTAATCCTTAAGTCCGGAGCCGACCTAGGATCGAGTAGTCGTAGACTACGCGTCCTACTAATACGGTATAGTCGTAATACCTATAGTAGCAAGCGCGGAGTACGAGGCAAGTTTCCTCCTTAATAATACGGCGGATATAAACATCGTTTTAAGAGAGTTCGTTTTAAAGACGGGCATCCCCGTTAATAAGAGAGTAGTGCTACTAAGAGTCTCTACCTTTACCGGCGAACTCGGACACTACTATAGAGCGCATACCCTTCGGGTACGGCTTATAGACTCTATAGGAGTAACTAAAGTAATATAGGGGACTTTCTACGTATATAAGATACTAGAACCTAATATAATCCTTAGTCGGCCCTAGAGACGTTTATAAGGTATAATCGTTAATAGTAGCTACGATACGTAGTATTATAGTAAGTACCCTATTCTACGAAAGATCGAAGTTGTCGAACTATACGTCTTCGTAAAGGATTTACGAAGGAGTCGCGTAGTATATACGATCTCTATAAAGCCGATAGAGTATACTATAGCCGATCTACCCGATAAACTAAAGGCTTATACTAATGTCTTTTTCCCAACACCGGAGTAGTTACGAAGACGTTACGACGGAATCGAGTATAAGATTAACCTTAAGCTAGGTATAGCGCCTCCCTAAAAAAAGACGTATTATTAATTACCCTAAGAGTAAAGCGAGCTTCGTACGTATCTTATAGAGGGTATTAAGAACGATTAGTTTGAAGTTAGCGATAGTAAGGTAGGTGCGCCTATCCTATTCGTTCCGAAGAAAGATAGTACCCTACGGCTATATATAGATTATCGTAGGTTAAACGAAATTACCGTTAAGAATAGCTACTTACTACCCTTAATTACCGAGACGCTAGATTAGTTAATAAACTACGAGTACTATACTACTATTAATCTTACCTAGGCGTATTATCGTATCGCTATTAAAAAGGAAGATCGGTAGAAGACTACCTTCTATACTAGGTACGGGAGTTACTAGTATAAGGTAATACCCTTTAGGCTTACGAACGTACTAGCAACGTTCTAGACGTATATTAATCGAGCCTTATAAGGCCTCGTCGATATATGCTATATAGTATACTTAGACAACATCCTCGTCTATAGCGTAATATATTCGTAATACGTTCGCGATATTCACGTAGTACTAGAGCGCCTTCGGAAATTTCGGCTATACGCCTAGTTTAAGAAGTATAGCTTCTTTAAGAAGTTAGTAGACTTCTTAGGATACGTAGTAACTACTAATAGGGTAACTATTAATAGTAGTAGGATTAGTGCGATCGCTAAGTAGCCTATACCTACTACGTTAAAGGAAGTTTAAGCGTTCCTTAGCTTTACTAACTTCTACTAGAGGTTTATCTCCTACTACTCTAAGGTCGTTAAGCCTTTAATAGACCTTTCGAGAGGAGCTAAGAATAGTAAGAAGCTAGGTCCGGTCGAGTAGTAAGCCCCTTAGTAAGAGGCGTTTAAGAGATTAAAGAAATCCTTTTAGGAGGCTCCGATCTTAAAGTATTTTAACCTAGCGAAGAGGTTACGTATAGAGACCGGTATATCTAATTTTGCAATTGCTAGTATCCTATCCTAACTCTTCGACAACGAGTAGTATCCTATTACCTTCTAGTCGAGGAAGATGCTTCCTACGGAGATAAACTACGAGACTTATAATAAGGAGTTACTCGTAGTCGTTACGGCGTTTAAATAGTAGCGTCTATATCTAGATATTACTACGTATATAGTCGATATAATCGTAGATTATAATAACCTTAAGAGCTTTATAACTATAAAGCAATTAAATAGTCGTTAGGCGCGTTAGACTATTAAGCTCGCGCCTTACGACTTTATAATTATATATCGCGCTAGAAAACTTAATCTAGCTAATACGCCCTTACGCCGAAGCGATTACGAACTAACTATAAGGGAGATAATAGATTATTTAAATATACTATTACCGAGTCTCTAGAATAAGCTACGAGCTTAGTTAGAGGGTATAGTAACGCTTACCTAGGCCGATAGCCTCTCGATTAGAAGGATTAATACGACCTTCTAATTAATCGAGTTTAAGAGAATTGTATCCAAGACGCCGGTAGCGTTATTAGATAGATCGTACGCCGTGTCTTTACCTTAGAGTGTTATACGTACTATTACGAAAGACGACGGTCTATATATATATATTCTAAGCCTACTCTACGACTATATAAAATCGATTATAAAGGTCGACTAAGAGGCTTACGAACTACTTACGAAAGTAGAAGTATAGGGTGTTTACTATACCGAATTAGGCTACGAGTACACATATAGAGATAGGATACTATATAATAGCAACGCTATATACATCCCAAAAGATTACGCGTTACGAGTATAGATTATACGTATATATTACAATAATCCCTTAGCCGGTTATTTTAGTAAGGAGAAGACTATCGAGTTAATAAAACGTAAGTACTTCTAGCTACGTCTTATAATAGACGTCGTAGAATATATTGCTAGTTATAGTAGATGTCTTATAAACAAAGCGCGATACTATCGGCCGTACGGCACGTTATCTTAGCTTCTATTACTAGAGAGGGCTTAGTAAGACATCTCTATAGATTTTATTACCGACCTACCTCCGAGTAAGCTAAACGGTTCTATGTTTACTACTATGCTTATAATCGTAGATCGATATACTAAGATAGTAAGGCTCGTACCTATAACTAAGTAGTATATAAGTAATAAACTTATAGGCATTTTAGAACGAGAAGTAATTCGCTTCGTCGAAGTTCCTAGAAGTATCGTAAGTAATAGAGGATCTATCGTTATAAGCTAGTATTAGTCTAACTTCTACTTTAAGGCAAAGATTAAAAGGAAGCTGTTATTAACGTTCTACCCTTAAACAGATAGGTAGACTAAGAAGGCAAATTAGACTCTTAAGTAGTACCTTCGTATATATATCGGTAAAGATTAAACTAAGTAGGCGAAGGTATTATATTAGGCGGAGTTCGTCTATAATAATAGTCTATAAGGGACTCTAAAGCAGAGTCTATTCTATACACTATATAGATAGAACCTAGACCTTATTAGGTCTTTATTGTCTCGGGACGAGACTCTTAAGGGAAGGGCGCCGGTAGCTATAGATATAGCGAAGCGGTTACGAGAGCAATACGAACAGTTAACGGAGCGTTAGGAGCGTATAGTAGTAATGTAGAAGAACTTAAAGTACTATACTAAGGAACGTAAAGCAAGAAGCTATATCGTTAGTAATCTTATACTCCTCTCTACTAAGAACTTAAAGATAGACCTTCCGAAGAAGAAAATAGGTCTAAAGTTTATTAGGCCGTTCCGCGTTATCGACGTCGTCGGTACGTAGTTATATCGTCTAGCACTACTAAATATAATACGAATATATAACGTATTCTATATCTCCCTTCTAGAGCTATAGACTAGGCGTAAGAACCCCGAAGAGGTTGCGATAATACTAGTTACGGATAAAGTAGGAGAGTAGGAAGTTAAAGAGATCCTCTAGGCTAAGAAGGTTAAAGGATAGATAATATATCTTATTAAGTAGAAGGGGTAGCTAGAGGAGTATGCTATATTTAAGCCCTATAATAATATTAGGGACTGCGAGGCTTTAGATATATTTAAGGCGAAGCCTAAGCGTAAGAGGCGCAAATAGTAGCCGAAGACATTATATAAGAATAAAAAGTATACGTACTTAAAAGGTTATTAACCTATCTATATATTATAACTATAGTACTTTCGAAGGCGCCGCTCCGTAACGAGTACTTACCCTCTTCGTAAAAACAAAAGTCTATTCCGTATATTATAGATCTTTATCTCCCTCTATAGTAGTAGTAGGCCCCGCCTTAATAGCGGGTACCTTTCCTCCTACGTTATCGAACGTCCCGCTATTACTATTATTCTTATAGCGCGGGAAGCGCGGAGTCTAACTATATAGCCTCTAGCTACTACCGAGCGCGGTAAGGATGCCGGAGTAGTCCTAGCGCTCCTTTATAAGCATTAGGACAAGCTAAGAAATTAATTAGCGTATATAGGACGAAGGGAGTACGAAGGGCTTATAAGAATAACTATCTCTACTAAAATCCGTAGAGAATCTACGATGTCGGAGACCTTTTATAGGCTCTTACTAACGAGCTCGATAGGATAAGGCGTAGTCTTCTTCTACGTTGCCTTAAAGAGCTAAGCACCGTAAAGGAATTACTAGAAGATTGCGATCTTCTCTATAGCATCCTTATAGGCGGTATCTACGTCGGTACTAGGAGCATCGTTGTCTATACGACGGAGTCGTAGTAGCGTAGCTTTAGTAGCATCCTAAGAGATGCGGCAGCTAAACGGAAGCTCCTTATAAGTCTACTTTATAGCCCTACGAGTAGTTAGCAAATATAAGCCGAAGGGATACCGAAGTACTTACTTATATCCTTCGTAGCGGATATATACCAAGTCGTACGAGTAATTATAGTTAACCGTAGCTAAGTAATTACTATAGTTGCCTTTACTAATATAGCTAGCGTAGCGCTAATAAGGACGAGGCGTATAAGTGCTATAAGGTACCTTTAAGTAAGCCGGCGGAGGAGGACCTTTATACGTCTTACTTAGAGATATCGTAGCTATAGGCTCGATAACCTTATTATCTTCGTTATCTTCGATAATAGGAGAAACCTCCGTAGCTATAGTCTTCTTTTTACGAGACTTCTTCGAGCGCGGGGTTTTTAGAGTCTAAGGAGTAGAGTCTTCCTTAGTAGTAGTCTTTAAATATAGGCGCGACGATATACGAGGCTTCTTCGTAGCTACGACTATAGTCTCGTTACCGTCTTTAAATCTAGCTATAGCGTAGCTACGCTTTAAATCGGATTTCTTAATACTAGAAGATTTCCGAGGAGTTAGTATGTTCGGAGACAAACGAGTACCGAAGGTTATACGTATACGCGGCGTAGGATCGTTAGATTCTACTAGAGTAATTAGTATAGGTTACGTAAGTTAAGTCGAGAGCTCTTACGCGGAAGGTCCTTCTTCGGAGGCTCTAAAGGACGCTTACTTTTCTTTAACGGAGCTATATCGATATCGAAGTTACTATATAAAGGCTTCTTTAAAGGTTCCTTTATAGGTCGGCAGAATACTAAGATCTAATTAGTAAAAGTAGACGCCGCTATGTTAGGATACTTACTAGTCGAGTCGGTCGTTAGCGTATCTACGATCTAAAGGCTCTTATTAACGCTCTTCTTCTAAATTAGAAGAAGCGAATCCTACTTAGTAGCTATAGTAGCTACGCTACTTACGCGATCGGACTACGTAGTATTCTTAGGTAAAGGGACGGAGACTATACGAAAAGCTTATAGCGGCGGAGTAGTATTATCTAGCTAAGATAGTAGCTTACGTTTAGTTAAGGATAGTCGAGACATATTTACGAGGCACCGCGGATAATATAGTATATAAGCAAACGTAATACGAAGGTAGTAGTATCTAAGAAAGTTAGCGCCGAAAAAATAGAGGGTAAATAAGTCTAAGAAACTTACCGTCGCCTAGATACCCTCGATCTACTATATTTATTAATATTATTATTAATAAGTTAAGAATATATCGAAAGGAGCAGATATTATAGACGCAATATCTATAGTAGAGGGCGGGCATAGTTATATATACCCTACTAGCGGGGTAACAATTAAGTTACCGGATACTATATATATATATAGAAGGCGTATAATATACGAAGTAATTACGAAGTAATCGCGAATAAGCCTACTAATTATCCTATAAGTCCTTATAAGGAGAGGAGGCAATTATAATAGTACCGCTAAGGATTACTATAAGGATTACTACTAAGGTAGTAATCCGGGTCTAGTATGCTATTATCTTATTGTCTCGTAATAATAGAGATAACTAATGCTTAGCGTAAGCTAGCCGAATATAAGGCGAAGGGCTTACGCTCGTATATTAATTTCTATAAGAATTAGTCTTACCTTTTATCTAGTAGATATTAGGCGTTCTTTATATTACTATAGACCCTATCGTCCTTATAAAGGGCCTCCTAAGTATATATCTCTTTCGTCGGTATTAATCCGCTCTTATTTTCTTTAGTAATACTATACGCTCTATATTATATATACTCTTACTATAGTTATAGTACTATTAACGCTCCGCTCGCGTACTTCTATTATTATTACTTACCTTACGCTTACTATCCGCGGAGTACTAACTTACTTTACGTTACTATACTCTAAAACGGTAAAACCTAGCCGGGCTCTCCGTTCTCTAAGCTAGTACTACTAAGATTAACTACTTAAGATGCTTTACGTACGTAGATACGCTAGTCTTCTATATATCTTTAGTAATACTATAGTTATTAGTACTTATTAGCTTAGGCTTCGAAGAGAGGGCGGGATTAGGCTTATAGAATATAATACCTAGTAGTGCGCCCCTAGAACACTTATAATTCTATATCCTACTATATAGTTTATACCGGAGTATTAGACCCTCCGCTCCTATTTTATTAAGTAAGTTCCTTTAGACTATCGAGTGCGTTCTATACCTTAAAATAAAAAGGTATATATACGCGAGCGTCGCTAAGGCGCTTAGTAGTAAGAGTGTCTCCTAGCTAATTTGAATTAGCAAGATAGAAGTAGTCGGCCAGCTAGCGAGGACACGATAAACGGGTCCAAACCCAAGATTATAGGTGGGGGTCGTTTGATCTAGACGAGCGATGCTCCTCCTCGGAAGAACAAGTAGCTGTCTGGGTTAAAGGGATCGGTCGTACCTTCCGCGGCTTGTCTTTCTATGAAAATCTCACCGTTAATAATACTATTCAGCTGTACACCGCGAAGTGGTATATAAGGGTTGGCCAGCCTGCAGGTCGAGCTCCCGTGGAGCATTCTGCTTCTGCGTAGCCTGCTGCGCGGTCTTGCAAGAGGCGGGTCTAGCATTCTGTTATAGGTAAACAGTGATAGTGCAATCCTTCCGCTGTGCAGGTATGTTAGCAAGGCGTCCTGCAAGATGTGGAGGGAGCTTAACAAGACATCTATAGTAGGACGTCTCGCAGGCCGCGCAGGCAAGTTAGCGGAACCTCTTTATACGATCTGCATATAACCTGGCAGGACGTCTGGTGGGCTGTACAATTACATTAGCAGTACATCTGAATAGGCACGCAGGCACCACCTTAGTAAAACGGGCTATATGTACAGGTAACTCATCGACTCCCCTTAATGAGAGGTCTCGCCAAAGTGCTTTCGCTGTCCATTGCGATTACAGCTCAGTTCCTCGACTCTGCGCCACACGTCCGACCTGATCCTTAGGCCAGAACCATCCCGTCCACTTTTCCTCCAAGCCTTCACTGACCCCAGTAACCTTATCCCGCGGCGTCGTGTCCTGTATATGCTTGATGACCGCAAAATCCGCGTCGCCTTCCGGATCGTAAGAGTAGATGCTTTGTAAAGTCTCCGGAGCTCCCCAAAGATTCGGGCTGATAGCATTCTCGTCTGGCCCGGTGACGGCCGCTTTCGAGTCGAGGTTCCATACTTCCGTCATGGCGGTTGTTTCTGCGACGGAGTCTGCGGTCGCTTCGTCTCTGAGACGTCCCCTCGGCTCTTCTTCTGCCAGGAAGATTGCGCCACTTACGAAAGAGGCCTGTTGCTTGGCCAAAGCCCGCGGCATTCGTGTCTCTTCGTAGATTTTGACGGCTTCTGGGAGTGTGAGAACACCAGTGATTACTTCCCGGATAACTCGACCAAGGAATGCTCCGTCTTCCTGTCAGGACGTCAGTCAATGGTCTCTCGGGGTTCGTGTGATACCCACGTACCATACTCGTCGCAGGACCTTGGGCGAGATGGTTGACCATGGCATGAGCAGCATCTAAAAACCGCGGGCGGGATGTCAGCGGTGATTCGCATAGCAGAACGACGACGCAGACTCAGGCCTGCAGCCGAAGCCCAAGTGATGGAGCTGCAGGCCTTCTGCTACTCGACCTTACCTCCCATAATCACGACGTTCTTCAGCGGGCTCGACCACGATTCCAGAGGACCCACGATCTTCAGCGGCCATCGTTTCGAGCTCGGAACCAGTTCGAGAATCTTGTTCATTCGCGGATCCAGGTCTTTGAAGTACTCTCGCATTTCCTCCATTGAGCAATTGTCTTCCACGTCTGTCACTGGCTTGTTCCGCAAGTGATACATCACCAGATCGCACTCTCGGCCTGCAGCGATGGGGTTCATCGTCACATAGCCACGCTGCATGGTGAACACATCGATTGCGTTACCAAAGTCCCTCGACTCGGGCACCTCTCTGTATATCTCGGAGTATGGAATGACGGATCGATATCTGACCTGGTCAGTATTACTCGATCGACAAGGTCTCGAAAGACTTACGCTGCAACGTTCGTAGCTGTCCGTGGTTTGGCGTTAGGGAATAGAGTTTTTCGAACAAAGGAGTGCAGACCATCGGCTCCGATGAGGAGATCAAAGCTATACTTCTTTCCCGCCTCCGTTTCGACCTCAACCGGCGAACTTTTATGAGTGATTTTGGACACTCTTGCCTTTTGCACAATTTCGACGCCATGCCGACGGGCTGCTTCGGCGAGTCCTCTCTGTAAGTGATGGCTTTGCACGGACCACCATGGAAAGCCGAAGTCTTTCACGGTCTTGGGATAGAGCTATACCAACCACCAGGTCAACCATCAGTATTGCCGTTCAATGACATAAGCTCAAAGGACGACAACAGACTCACCTCAGTCCTCTGCACAATCGTCCCATCCTGGCTCCTCATATTGAAATGCGTGGACTGCACCAAATTATCGCCAACGATCTGATCCACTCCATATCGAATCAGCAGGCGGGACACATTCCTATCAAAGCGAAGAGAATATGGTCAGCGAATTCGCAGACACATTCGAGGCAGGAAGCGGAGCTGAGCAGACATGCTCAAGCCAAGCTCAAAAGGATCTCTCCCCATGAGTCTACCTACGGAGTGATCTGGATTCCATATCCAATCTCCCCCAATTCATGGGCGGCTTCGAGAACGGTCACATCGCAGTCGGCTCGTGCCATGGCAATCGCCGCTGTCAGGCCGCCTATACTCGCGCCGACGAGTCCAACCTTGAGAGATTGTTTCGTTAACTGCGACTCGGTCAGACTCGTGGCGGGTTCTTCAGGGAATGCTCCCGGAATATTGCTAACCAAAGGCAAATCGTAAGCAGGTTTCTCCTCGCCTGGAGTTGAGTTTCCTGACCGTGGCAGATTGAAGTGCGCAGACGTTGCTGAGCCCGATGGTGGAGACTTCGACCTTTCTGGACTCATCGGAGGCTTGGGCGAAATCTTCTCGGCGATTGTTTCCGAGCTTGTTGGTAATGACAATGCTGAAGGTTTGGATCTGTCGTTGTCGTTGTCGACAGTTGACGAGCTCGTTGGTGCCATGTGGCTGATCTGCCTGCGACGGTCGTCACGTAGGTGTGTTGGTATGCGATGAGGTTTGGTATGTCGATTATTTCTTCCTGTGTCGTGGCTCACAAAGCGTTGTATGAGATTACTCTGCGGGACCGACCTGCAATCGCCCACTTGTGTCTGTATCAAAATCTCGTCAATTCTTCAGGAGAATACGTAGTCTGTTGGGCGAACCATCAAATATATGCAATCGGGACAATAAGGTTTGGGATGACATGTAGGCGAGGACGGCTCGAAGGAGGGGCGATGGGCGCTAGACTGTCCACGAGTCGTGGGCATTGAGAAACTCACAACTAGTGCTCGTAGAGCGATTTGCTTATCGAAAGTCACGAATCGAATCGTGGTAAATGAGTGTCGTTCCACATGCTAGATGTCAATAGTCTGAATCCGTCGATTGCAATGTCATCACGCCTTCTTCGCCCCACGGTATCCTTCCTTCTGTACTACGCCGTTTAGATAGCCCAACAAGAAGTCTTTAGCTTCGGTTGGAGTATGCTGTCCACTTGCGCTTCCATTGCTGACGGCCGAAGCCATGCTACCCACTCTCGACCTAGGCTCCGGCAGTAAATCGGCACCGATCGGAATTCGCTGTCGCGTTTTTGTAGCCGGAGTTCCTAGCGTGAAAGGAGAAATTGGTGTTCCTGGACTAGCCATACTGGTCGACTTGGAGCTCGCAGTGAATAAGTTAAGCAGATGATCTTGCTTCGCAGTATTGCTCTGCGCCGGCTGGCCTTGATAAGACGATTTTCGTTCCGGCAGAAGTTGTGGTGCTGCAGGCAGCTCAGGTGTCTTGACAGCGATGACTGGCGTCGAACTACGGCCATTCAGAAGACCGAGCAGAGTGTTGTTCTTCTCATGTGTGGTCTGTGGGGAAGGAACGGGAGGGGCGGCCGAGGGAGAAGACACAGGTACGGCGCTGGGCTTCCTAAGCAATGATAAGAGCTGTTCCTTTTTTTTGCCAGCATCTTCGCCAGATGGTGCGGCGGGGGGCTGCTCAGCGGAGGACGTAGATCGCTTGAGCACTTGAAGCGGAGCCGCAGGTTTCGGACCTTCAAATCGCAACGGACTTTGAGCTGCGGGCGATCGAGGAAGCATTCCTGAAGACGAACCTGGACGCTGAAGAATGCTGAATTGGGGTACCGGTGGTTGAGAGACCTCGGGTTGGTGGGTCTTCGACTTGGTTCTGCTGGCAGCTCTCGGCGATTGAGCAACATGGTACGAATGCTCCGCTTGAGAAGCTTCTGCTTTCGAACGCAGTTTCATGCTCGGCGACTGAGCAACATGGTACGAATGCTCTGCTGGAGGCGCCTCTGCTTTCGCTTGCGGTTTGCTGATCTGCGGCCATGCCCGGACTTGTGGGCTAGCTGGGTCTTGATGCCCGCTCGCTGGTTGCGATAGAGTACTGGCATCCCGCTTCGGAGGCGAGGAGGACTTTTCTTGCTGGCGTGGCCGAGCTGCAGGTATCTGCGTCGGCTGCTTGGGGCTCTTGACAGGCTGTTGCGACTGGAGCGGTGGGAAGTGAGACTTCGACGGGACAGGCTGCCTGGGAGAGGGGCCCAAAGGTAATGTTCTCGTGATCTCGTTGAACGTTGGCTTTCGTTTCGTCTGAGGGCGCGAAGATGCTGTGATTGTGGCGTCTGTTGGGGTGGGAGAGGCTGGTGTTGCCGCGAGGGCCTGGTCGGTGAATTGCGGAGGTTTCGCAGCCTGAGAAGTAGATGGCTTGCGGAACAGGTCAAGTAGTGCGGTCTGCTGCTGGGAGCCGGGTATTCGGCCGCCACCTGCTTGTGATCCTGTGCGTTCACTCCCGCGCGAATTCTTGAATGAGCTCAGCAGATTCATGGAATGGGCGTTCAGATTTGGTGGAGGTAGCTTGGAGGCTTCTGGAGCCGCTGGTCCACTACCCATTGACATCTGCGCGCTCATAAGTACTTGCGAAACCGGACGCTGTGTTGGACGGTCATTGGTGTAATGCGGCACATGCATTGGGCTGGCCAGAGGCGCATGTGGCCCTGCAAAGGCCTGAGATTGGGCTGAGGCCTGCGGACGAGCTCGAAAAGCCTGGAGCAAGTTCGCCTGATGACTTTGCTGATGTGGGCTTGGTCGTGGTCCCTGACTGTGCATGAAATTGGGCAGACTGTGCTGTCTCGGTTGCTCTCCTGTCCGCTGTTGCATTTCGATGAATCTGGGATGCATATTCTGTCCAAACGATTCTGGTCCTTGAGGGCCAAAGTTACCCGGCATTGGCATTGACAAATTGCGCTGGTGCTGAGCCTGAAATTGCTGTTGCGGGTGTAGGAATTGCTGGTGCTCTTGGTGTTGGTAATGCACCTCTGGCCGTTGCGGGTGATGCGGTTGGCGCAGTGCTGGAGGCTGTGGTGGGATCGGATTATCGATTTGGTCGAAAGGAGTTGTAGGGTCAAATGTTAGAGGCACGGCGTGGGCCTGACCCGCGCTCTGGCCTCCCCTCAGCATTGCCAGCAAGTCGTTGGAGCCCTCCGGCGCTATTTGGCGCGCAGGCGATGGCGCGGATCCATTGATCGAAAGCAGACGCTTGAGCTCATCGGCAGACCCCTTGCGTATACCCAAGCCACTTTCAGCGTGTTGCTCCGCTTCAATGCCTCCTTCGTCCTCGGTCCCAGTTGTTTGTATCCCGTCGTTCATGATTGGAATAGTGTCAACACCCTGTGGCTGCGTCACCCCGCCCTTTCTCTGCTGATTTATAAACTTCTTCAAGTGCCCAAGGAATGGCGCAACCATATAGAACTTGGCGGCCTGCGCCTCTCCTGTCCCTTGCCCTGCCAGCCCCTTCTGCTTCTTGAAGCCTGGCAGATCTTTGATGTTGTACCATGAAATTTTGCCAATTTCCTTTCGCGTTCTCGGCTCGAAGAACGTCTCGAGCGGCACTCCACGAAAGACGAACAGCTTCATATGCTGTTCCCGCATTGTGACATCGATCGACTTGACTTCTCCATCCGATTGCAAATTCCTCTCCACTAGTCCGGCAGCAGCAGCATCGTATCCAGTCTCCTCGTATACCTCGCGAATAGCACAATCAATATCTGGCTCGTTCTTGTTGATCTTTCCTCTTGGGAAGCTCCAGCTTGCGCCCTTCTTCCAACCTCGAACGAGCAAGACTTTCTCCATTTTATCGTCCATCAGGATCGCGCCACGCACTGGTACGCGCACTTTGTATGCCAGAAACTCCTCGTACGCAGCAAGATGCTGGGCCGCATTAAAGCCACTCAAAAGGGGACAATGCTGGAACAGTGTGAGGCAGAATTGCCGGAGATTCAAACTCGGTAGCGAAGGGTTCGCTGGACGGATAAAGTCTTCGTAGAACCATTGTGCCTCTTCAACCTGGAAGCAGAGACGTGGCACACTGCTCAGTTCCGCGGGAGGTAGATTCAATAAGAAGCGCACGGTGAGGTCGTCAAGCCAGTCAACGAGCGTCATCTGCGCTATAGCGTTCTCCATGTCCGTCATCTTGTCCGGTGTCGTGCGTATTCGATGTCCGGCAACGTCGCATTTCGAGGAGTGAGAGGCGTTGGGCTGGGTTGCGGCGGACCACTGCAGGCGCAGAGAGCCGGAAGCTGTGGAAGGTGACTGGGTGATTCAGTGCGATTTTGACCGAAAAAGAATGAATGGCTCTTTGCTAACGATAATTGTGATTGGGCGAACGAGTCGTATGTTGCTGGTGTGAATGCGTGATCGCTGGCGGGAGCGTTCGAGATGTCAGGCGCCAAGGCATGACTTCACGATTCTATGAACTCTCTTTCTTTGCGACTGACATCCACATTTCACAAGGACCCAAGCAGATTACTTTCACCACCATGGCCGCTGATGGAGACCTCAAAGAGCATGCGCTCAACAGTTCACATGACTTCTACGATCTACTCGGCGTAGCGTCAACAGCGAACGAGTCCGAGATCCGCCGCGCATACCGCAAAACCGCCTTGAAATACCATCCAGACAAAGTCGGCGCAAGCGATACAGCGGCTCTTGAGAAGTTTCACCTGCTGCAAATCGCATATGACGTACTACTGGAATCCGATGTCCGGCAGTTATACGACAATGCACGAAGAGCGAGGGAGGAAAAGAAGGAGCGAGAGCAGGCATATGAAGGACGACGGCGGCAGATGAAAGATGATCTTGAGCGACGAGAAAATGCTGGCGTTGCCGGGCTCAAGCGAAAGAGGGAGGAAGCGAGCGAAGAGGAGGCATTTCAGCGAGAGCTGAAGAGACTAGCCGCGGATGGCGCAAGGCGGAGAAGGGAACGAGAGGAGCAGCTGAGGAAAGAGGCGCAGGAGGAGTTTGAGCGAGAGAATGCAGAGCGCAACGGAGCCAGCATGACGCCAGAGGTTGCGACGCCACTAAAAGCGTGGCAAACTGCTGGGACCGAGGAGATCGACCGGACCATTACTTTGAGATATCCAGCAGATAGGAAAAGTGACACAAGTGAACAGCTGGGCAAGGAGGAGCTGATCTCGCGATTCAGTCGGTTCGGCCAAATTGAAGATGCGGTTCTCCGAAATAAGAAAATGAAAGCCGAGGGCGAGAAGCATCGGCGAGAATACACGACCGCGATCATCGTCTTCAAGAGCATAGTCGGCGCTCATGCTGCCGTCACGGATGTTCCTTCACTAGCGAGCGGCTCAAGAGGCGAGCACTGGAGTGTGTTTGAGAATGTTACATGGGCAAGCGGACAGGAACCGGATTGCATACCAAAGACGAAAAGAAATGCCACGCCAAAGACCAACGGCAGTGCCCCTCGCCAGATCTTTGACAGCACGGCACCTAGCACGCCGGTCCTGGACAAAATCAAGGATGCTGATGTCGGTGGCGGTCTGAGAAAAGTGCCATCGTTTGGCAGTTTCAAAGGAACACCAAAGGCATCGGTCCAGAACTCAGGCACACCTGGTGGCGTGGGGAGTCCTAGCATGGAGGAGCTTACCATGATCCGCTTGAAGAACGCGGAGAGGAGACGGCTTACGGAGAAGTTAAGAAAGGAAGAGGCTGAGGCTGAAGCAGAGGAGGCAAAGGAGGGGAAGCCTGCATGAGGCCAAATGAGCATCAAGTCGAGATTTGTGGTTGAGCAGCGTGTGTGTTAGATGTCTTGAGATACCCCCAATTGGCTACGAATGTCATGATGTGTAACGAATCGTCGACCATAATGGATAGTACAGGTTTATTCTGTGACGATGCGCAACGCTCTGCTTTTTCATGCTTTGTACCGGAAAGACCTCGGGGAGTGCTTTAGTCCGCAAGCATTGAGCCCCGCACTACGAAGTGATTTAGCATTGCCCAATTCCAGCCTAGCTCGCTTTACACTTTCTCGAGGCCGTGCGTCATCAACCATCTCGTCTTTTCGAATTCCTCGGCTTCACAAACTCCAGAACAACAACAGTCATCATCATGTTCACCCGCAAAGCACCCTACATCTGCACTCGCTGCCTCTCCAAACAGAACTCTCGCATCTACTCCACCTCAGCACCACTGTCTCAGCCTCCAGCCTCCGGCATCGCCCAGCTTACCACCCGCCGCCTCATCTCCCTCCACGGCCCCGATACCGCAAAATTCCTGCAAGGCATAACAACCAACAACATCCGTACCGAGTCCCCTCAGTCGCTCTACGCTGCCTTCCTCACCGCTCAAGGAAAAGTTTTACACGACGCGTTCATATATTCGACCGCTGGCACGGCATGGCATAGCGCGCAAGGCGAGAGTGCTGACGCGGGGTTCTTGGTGGAGGTGGACGCGGAAGAGGTGGGCGTGTTGATGAAACATTTAAAACGACATAAACTGCGGAGTAAATTCAGATTGAGAGTTGTGGAAGAGGGAGAGCTGGATGTGTGGTCTCTATGGCGGGAAGGGGAAAGGTGGACGGCGCATGGAGCGGCGCAGCAGGGCACGCCGGAGGGAGTGCTGGGCTTGACGGATTGTAGAGCTCCCGGCATGGGTTTGAGGTTGCTGGTGCCGGCTGGACAGGTCGATCAGGTCTTGGGCGAGAATGTGGAGAAGGCGACATTGGAGGCATACACGATACGACGTTATATGAAGGGCGTAGCGGAGGGACAGAAAGAGATGCCGAGAGATGACTGTCTGCCGATGAATTGTAATGTGGATTTGATGGGTGGGATTGATTTCAAGAAGGGATGTTATTTGGGGCAGGAGCTGACCATACGGACGCATCATACTGGGGTCGTGAGGAGGAGGATCTTGCCGGTGGCGTTGTATAATGCCGGAGGTGAGATGCCGGAAAGGCTGGAATTCGATCCTGGCACTGGGATTGACAGTATGGCGGGTGCGGAGCTGAAGAGGGCTGATAAGCGGAAACGGAGTACGGGGAAGTTGGTGGGTAATGTGGGCAATATTGGGCTGGGAATGTGTAGGCTGGAGCAAATGACGGACTTGGTCATTTCGGGTGAGCCGAGCACGTACAAGCCGGAGGATGACTTCATCGTCCAGGGTGCGGATGGGAAGGAGCTGGGTGTCAAGGCATTCGTGCCGGACTGGATTCGAGGTGCGATAAGGGCTCCGAAGGTGCAGAAGCGTGTCGAGTGAGCGCTTCGCCGGTCTTCGAATTGCTACAATCTGCAAGTCGCCTTTTGCAACAGTCGCCCTTGCTTCGACCTTGATAAGACCGGACACTGCAGACGTACAACCGCAGGTACGGCGATGTACATCGTCGCCACCAGTTATCGAACGGGAGAATGCCGAAACGATACGTCGTGTAATCTAGCGCGAAGCATGGCGCTCGAAGTGGCCCCGGGAGACTCGAGAGCAAGGTCGAGAAAGGTTGGCTCGCTTGGCTGCCTTGGTGCATTCTCTTGGTTTGGAATATTCGCATGGCTGATTGCCGCGTTCATGTGTTGCCTCGAGATATGACAGCACGCAAGGACTATTGTGCGACACAGCTGTCGTGGCATGCCATCACGCACGAGTCACCCCTCATTGCTGTCGCAGTGGTAAGCAGAATTTGCCAATTCGCTCTTGTGCATGAACATTTCGGCGATCCTTATGCACGAGCAGGGCGAGCTATGCCAGGATCAGATGGACATGCTTCCAGAATGGCTGCGACTCTATATGGCGGCATCTTCAGGAGGTTGCCTTGCATGTTGCTCGTATGTAGTTGGCATTTGACCATGTCAACACCAATGCCACTCATCACCATTCGTAAACTGCTCTCTAAGAACTTCTGCGACTTCGCTCCTCGATTTGTTGTTCATTGCACGATCTCTTTACCTCGAACAGCACGAGCTCTCTGCCTCTTCACACGCGGGCCGGGGTCCATTCCCACGATCTCCCCACGAGTTCCCTCGCGCTTGTCCCCGCACGCAGCAGCCAAAAGCAGACTCGTGCCCGAGATTTAGTCATTAGGGCGGGCCTGTGACTTGCGCACCGGACCAGCTTTGGAAGACCATTGGAATCTTACGAAGAATCCACCCATCACCTAGAAAATATCATCCTCCAACAAACCCAACATGAACCCGCTGTCATGAGCGTCCACCACCATGGAGTCCACCTCATGAAGATCTGCATCATCCTTCTACCCAACAACGACACGTGAGTGTCTTATCTGATAACGACCCATACCGACCACCAAACCTTGAGTTTCGACTCTGCCGGGCCGATTTCACTGCCTGTCGTCCTGCTTACACCGAGGAGCGCTTGGAAGCGGTTCAGCCACGACAGTATAGCAGAACACACCCCACCACACGCCATATACCATGGCAGGGAATGGATATGCGCTGGCTCAAGCAGACCAGTATAGTGCTCGTTCCCAGTCGCCAAAAATCCAATCCGCCGCCGCTGCTGCCATTGCGCAGGGACACCAGCGCACATATCAAGGTATGCTCGGTGTCCGGCGATCTCGCGTCCAAGAAACTTACCATACTAACTATACGCCTAGCATGCATACCATGCAGACAACGCAAAGTCCGCTGCGATCTGGGCTCCGTCGATAACCCTCACGATCCACCATGCACACGCTGTCGTCGCGAGGCGAAAGAGTGCTATTTCTCCGCCACACGACGGAAGAAAAAGAATGCGGGCGATGAGAACACTGGTTCGGAGGCAGGCGACGATGTGACATACGAGATTCGAAGCAACAGGAAGCGACCGAGAACTTCCGCGCCTCCCGAGGTGGCCGTCGAAGAGGGCGATTACGACTACGATGATCCTCCACGGACACCAGGTGGCTCGATCGGTCGAACGCAGCCCTTACGTAGGCCACCTGCGCCGAAGCCAATACAGTACGGTGAAGAAGACGAGAAGCAAAGCGAACACACCACAGCAATTTTGCAACAGGCCGAGGTGCACGGTGGTCACGATGCACTGAAGCTCTTGTACAGCGCAGCGGTTCACGGCAGGGCGGACAGCAGCACCAGCAGCGGTGTCGCGCGGCCCGCGTTCACTGGTTTCACTGCATCCTCTCTGCCGTCTGCAACTAGTCCGATCATGGAGAAGGCTGGTAATGTAAGCTATACCAATGGTCCCATGGCCATGTTCCAGCACGACGGGACATGGAAGACTCCCACTGACCAGACGTCGACCAAGACTGCGAACTTCGCTCGTATGCCTAGCAATACTCCCGACTATTCTACCGCGCTCAAAGCATGGACACGGTTCAAGTTTGTTCGTGCTGGCTGGTTCACCGCACAGGAAGGCATTGATTACGTCTTGTACTTCTACAAGCATCTGGCCCCTCTGACTCCAGTCGCACTGCCGGACTTCCGGCAACCCTCGACCCACAAAAAGATGCTCGAGGAGGAGCCGATGCTGACTGTATCCATGCTGACTATTGCCTCGCGTCACATGAAGCTTGAAGGACCGGGATCGAACAGCCGGCCATACGCGATTCATCAGAAGCTCTGGGCATACCTATCGGGCATGATCGATCGAGTCGTCTGGGGCCAGGAGCAGTTTGGCGGTGGGTTCTGCGGCGCCGGTGCTCAGCCGGGATGTGACGTTCATCCTCTCACTCGCAAAGGTCTACGAACGCTCGGCTCAGTCGAATCGCTTGTTCTCCTCACCGAATGGCACCCAAGAGCCATGCACTTTCCTCCCGAGGAGGATGACGACGACCTCATGATGCCTGATCAATCTTTTGTAATGCCAGACATGGGCGGGCAAGACGGTGCTAAGGGCATCGGTGGTCATCGTATGGATGCGTGGCTCGAGCCTTGTTGGCGCAGCGATCGCATGTGCTGGATGCTTCTCGGCATGGCCATGTCTCTGGCGATGGAGATCGGTGTATTCGATTCAAGCGAGTGGCAGCGTCATGCTCCATCGACGGACGGACAGCCTCTGTCGGCCGCGGATCTGACCTCGTACGATAAGCGTCGGTGTAATGTTCGAGATCTGTTGCTTGTCTACGTGACTCAGACTAGCGGTCGCTTGGGGCTGACATCAATGCTCCCCAGCTATTACAGCAAGCCTGACGACAGTGAGCGGCACAAGCGCAATGGGCAGCAAGACAGCGTTCAGGAGGTCACCCTTCACTTCTGGCTCCGAATGGCATCGCTGATGCGAGAAGGCAACAACAAGATCTTTGCCAACAAGACCTTTACTCGCGATCTCATCCGCAACGGCAACTACAAAGCTGCGCTTGCACAGCTTCAGCCGCCTCTCGAGGAATGGCGTCGAGACTTTGACAGCTGTCAGTCCATGCCCAAGTATATGCGCGCGATCCTCGGGATCGAGTACGAATACTGCCGTGTGTATCTCAACGCACTGGCGCTGCAGGCTGTGGTTGAGCGATGTGCCAACGACCATCCATCGCCATTCCAAGTGGTCGATCCTCCGCTCGAAATGGCTCGCGCAGCCATTGCCAGCAGTGGCGATGGTCGGCCAGACGTTGCCATTACTCCATCCACGCTGTCGAAATGGCTTGGAGGAGACCGCCATTACTTCGTGGCCGTCCGAGATGCCGCTCGCAGCCTTCTCAAAATCGTCGTCGAAGACCTTTACCCAGACGGCTTTCTGCGCCATGCACCCGTCCGCACATACTTTCGCATCATCAGCGTTGCCATCATGCTTTTGAAGTCGTTCTCTCTCGGAGCGACCGAGAGTGACGTGACTGACTCTCTGACGCTCATGGACCGCACAGTCGAAGCTCTCCGGACCTGCATCGTAGATGACGTGCACGTGGCCAGTCGCTTCGCAGATCTTCTCGACACCCTCGCGCGCAACCTCAAGCCACGCTTGATTCGTATTGCAGCGGATGGACGTTCTGGCCGAAGCCGCAGAGTCAGCCAGGCCGGCTTGACAGCTCAACACGCGCAGACGGGACACACTGGACAGAACGGCAGGCATCAAGAACAACACCAAGCGCAAGCCGGCGCCACTTCAGGCTCAACGCCAAATGCATCACAGCAATGGGGCCCCTACAATAACATGATGCTCCCGAACGGCACACCCGGCCACAACGCCCTCTTCGGCATCTCCAACGACACATACGACCTCATGGGCAACGAGAACTCATATTCCGTCATGCCACCACCTGGCTTCGGCACCCACTCTCCGAACAACATCATGAGTTCAGGTCCGGGTTCTGGCAACTACGATCAGTATTCAACGACCAACAATTTCGGCGAGCAAGACTGGCTTGCGCTGCCATTGGATCCTCTGCTGAACATGTCGGGTGACGTGGAGCAGACGATGTATGGACCGCAGTTGGGAGGACAAGATATGTTGGAGTTGTTGCTCAACTCAAATACGACGAATGGGTTTCATTAGTCGTGAAGGCTCCATGATCGTGTTGGACTGAGCTGCTCTCGTTGGCACTTGAGCGTTACTAGGCCGGTATATTCCTCTTCCAGACCACAAGAGGAAGGAAGGCTAGAATGAGGATCTTGCTTGCATTTGCCGCACCGAAGATAAAGTTCACGAGCAAACGAAACATCACGAAGAGCGAGCAGGTCTCCAGCTTTTGAACACATCACAGCCGACGAGATCAGGAGTAAACAGAACGAAGCGCAGATATCTTTGTGTCAGCTTGGGCGGCATCATGCGATTTCAGATACCCACATAGCAGTACCAGACCACAAATTCCCGCGAGGCGTTCCCGTCTTCAAAGCTCAATCCATCTCGTCGTCACTCATCTCATCGTATCCACACATCCAAATCGTTCACTTAACACTATAAGTATCCCTCAACCTCCTCATCAAATGCTCCCCCGCCGTGATTCCCTCCCTCCCCTCCCTCTTCCCATGCCTTGCCTCCCACTCCTCCACCACCCGACTCGGAACAGGTTCCAACAGTACTTCGTCCAGCGGATGACAGAAGTAGGCTACTGAATACCTATCGCTGTCGTCCACCCCTTCCTCCCTGCTGCCACCCTCCGAGGTGGGAAACACGACTCGATGCACGGTACTTTTCAACAGTCCGCCTGTCCAATCTTCGAGTAGATCCCCGATATTGACGAGGATGGGCAGTTCACCTGGAGTGGAAGTGGTGGTGGCGGCGTGTACTGGATCGGTGGGTACTGTCGACCAGGCTCCGGTTTGGGTGAGGATTTCCAGTCCAGGTTGATTTGGCAGGCGGAAGAGCAGCGTTAAACTCCCGTAGTCTGAGTGGGCGCCGGCGCGGATGTCATCAGAGGAAGAGGTGGTAGTCGTGGTCGTCGGGTAGTACAGCAAGCGGAAAATCGACGAGTGGTCGCCGCCGGAAGAGGAGTGCCGGGACGTGAACCAATCGGGAGGGATATCCAGGGCGGTGGCGAAGTGGGCTAGAAGTCGGTCGCAGAGGGTTTGGCAGGCGGTTTGGAAGGTTGTGAGGAGGGTGTGGTTTTGGGGTTGGAGGAAGAGGGAGGGGAGGGGTTGTGGGAAGGTGAGGTCGGTGTGGGGAGCGAGGTTGAAGGCTCTGTTTGGGTTCGTTAGATAACGGAGCGTCCGGGGAGGATGGGAGTCGTACTCTTTCACGTCTGGACGCTTCTGCGTGGCGGGATCGAGTTTCTCGACGCCTTGGGATAACCAGCCGTGGTTCTTGCCGGCGGAATTAGAGGCGATAGAGACTTGTGATTTTTCTGATGTCGGGAGGGCGAAGAATTGTTTGGAGAGATTGAAGATGTCGTTGACTAGTTGTGGAGGGATTCCTGCTGTGTTGTTGGAGATAAAGACGAAGCCGTAGTTTCGAGCGGCGTCGAGGAGTTGTGCTGGGGCGTCAGCGTTGGCGGAGCTGATGTCTATGATCGGTATCTGAGCTTCCGATGGTGCACTGGAGCCCATGGTGGTAAGTTGAGAGTATGTTGAGATTGTTGATGCTGATGTTTGAGAGAGGCATTCATCTGAGTTGTAGGCTGAGGTTGTATGCTTTCCTTCTCGCCAGGATAGCTTGGCGAGTTTCTGTTACAATCAAGAAAATAACGCTCACAATCACCGTTCGATCATTTGTCAAGACAGGACGATAGAAGCGTTCTCTTCTTACAGAAGACTGCGGTCTCTGCTCCGACTGTTACATGTACATGATCCATGCCTCTACATAGCGCCACGCCTCGACACACATACACAACCACCGCTTCCAATGCTATGCCGAAGAACACACAATCCCGGATTCCAGCAGCTGAGAACTTTGGCCATTATTCTCGATCAATAGCTAGCCGCATGTGGCAGGCCATGCGGTAGTGATCCACGACGATTTTTATTGTACAGAGAGAAGAGTAGATTTGAGCGGGTCTGCCTCCTGTTTAAAATGGAGGAATTGCGCCGCTGATTCTCTCCTGTTGTTCCATGAGCTCTTCGCTGGAGGCCTCGATCGAGACGGCAAGACCGAGCTTGGCAGAGTTCTGGCAGAATGTTAGCTTTACCCCGAATACTTTCCTGATTCGTGCTCATCGCATACCTTGACGTGATCAAGCTCACCCGCGAAGGTGATGCGGACTGGCGGCGCAACGACCTTCTCGAGCAAGCATCCAAGCTTGCCCTGGCTGTCCACTTGCGCTCTGAAGATGGATCGCGAGAACTCGTACTTCGCTCCAAGCGTAGCCACACCTTCCGCTCGTGCCGCACCCATCATTGGGTTTCCGCCAGACAGGCCAGCGAATTGCAGGTTGACGTCCACACCAGTCTCAACCTTGTCCATCAGTCTCCTCCAGTAGCTCACTTGCATGCCACCCTGGGTCAAAAGTTGCGCGCTGGCGATCCAGTCATCACCCTTGTATCGTCCCGCGTAACTCATAGCAACTTCAGGGCCCATTCCACCGCCTGGCTTTTGCAGCACACCCTCAATTCCGAGCGATAATCGAGGAGTGACGCTCTGGAGGTATGATCCAATGAACATTCCCGTCAATCCTCCCTCCAACACGCTTGGATTGATGCTCTTTAGAGACGCGGTGAAGTCGTCGCCCGTGTAGTCCTGTTCGAGAGACACCTGCGCGCCACCGGGACCGGCCATTGAACCAGGCTGGATCTGCACCGCGAGCTTGTTGATGAGACGGCTTGTGATGCGGCCGTTAAATCGTGCATTGAGCGAACCATCGGAGTCGAGCTGAGCTTGGCAGAGCGTCTGGAAAAGGACATGTTAGCTTGCTGTTGGCTTGCCTTCAGATCTTCGGTTCTTGCCATACATTGTTGGTGCCGTACAGGGCGAGGAATGTGTAAGGCGAGAGCATCTGAGATCCGCTGGAGAAAGCATGGCTGATCTGGAACAGTGGCAGAATGGAGAAGGTCTTGTTGAGCTCCGCGCGCAGGCCAGAGAATATCTGGTTGGTAAGGAAGACATCGCGCTGGACCTCCTTTGCTATTTGATCGACTGTGCCTGGGTTGCTGAGACCGAGCGCATCTCTTCGTGCCTGGAAGGACTGATATGTGTCGAGGACGGTATCGAGGAATCCGCCGGTCCGGACTGACGGCAAGGATACGTCTTGAGGAGGGAAATCGACTTCGACAGGGACTGGCACCGCAGTTTTTTCGAGAGGTACTGTTGTCGCCATGATGTGTGAATGCGCCGGGGAGAACGAACGACTAGTGGTACAATGAGCTGATTCGGCCGATTTTCTCGGTCCGCGAGATGGAGAAATGCGATGGCGGTCGGGGTGAGCGGCGAGAGTGGTGTTGGAACAATGATGATGGGCTCGCGTGGTAGCGAAGTTTGAGCAGCCAAAGTTCTTGAAGAGGTTGCCCTGACATGTACGCCTACGGAAGGATATGTGATACCGCGGATGTAGCTCCGTCTAAATTAAACCCCAAGTTACCTCATACCTCTGGTTGCACCTTATCACACTTTCTGTCGAACATAACACCGCAAAACCCACCTCTTCCGTTGGTCGATATCTCACTCTGCCGATCGACTCGACTACGTTCATTCACTTCGACGGGACAAAAAGAGGTCTAGTCACTTAGCCGCTCCTGCCGGATCTCCCGCCGTCATCGTCCACTTTCCCGACTTGGAAGCTGCGCGATACGAGCTCGAGTGAATCTATTTTCCCTCGGTATTGCTACTTGACGACAGCGACGACCGCGCTCGGCTTGGTCACGATCACGATCTGATCACACAACATGGATACACTACTGTGAGGAACTCGCATCCTCGCCTGATTTGATATCATCACTGACAAACGTACAACAGAACGGCCGACCTGGCGGCCAACTCGCTGAGCTTTCGGCGCCGCTCCAGCACATATGTCGACGCCATTCACGACCTACCTCAGAAAGAGTCCATGGCTCCTGCCCAGCTCTACTCCACTGAATCTGGTCGACTGTTTCACTCCGGACGAATCGTCATCGCAACTGTTGGTCTACCAGCACGAGGCAAGACTCACATCAGTGTTGCGCTCGCGCGATACCTTAGATGGCTCGGAGTCAAGACTCACATCTTCCACCTGGGTGACTATCGCCGTGATATCGTAGGTCCAAACGGCGAGGTACCGGACGACTACTTCCACGTCAACGCCAGCACATCATCGGTCCTTCTCCGGAACAAGATCCTCAAGAAATGCAGGGAAGACATTCTTCATTTCCTCAATCACGAAAACGGCCAGATTGCAATCTACGATGCTGTCAACCCACTAGGAACCGGCCGTCGTGCACTTGCAAAAGAATTCGAGAAGCATAACGTGCAAACGATGTTCATTGAAAGCCACTGCACAGACGAACGCATCATCGAGGAGAACGTCCGATCAGTGAAGATTAGCTCGCCAGATTACATCGGATGGTCTCCGGAGGACGCTGTTAAGGACTACCTCCGCCGCATCAACGCGCGGATACCTCACTTTGAGTCTGTCGAGGAGTCGGACCTGCACTACGTAAAGATGATCAACGCTGGCGAGCGCGTGGTCGTCAACAATTGCGCATTCGGCTATCTCTCGCAGAGGATCGTCTTCTATCTACTCAACCTTCACATCAAGAGTCGGCAGACGTATTTCTGTCGTGCCGGGACCACCCTCGCTGAAGAGAGCTACAAGGGCGACGCAAGTCTCAGTGCGGAGGGTCAAGACTACGCACGGAAGATGACGGACGCTCTAGAGAAGCATCGCGAATCGGAAAGATTGAGCCTGATCGAGCATGGTGCGCCGGAGTCGACTGCACTCAAACCGCTGAACGTCTGGACATCAACCCGCAAGCGTACCGTGGAGACTTCACACTTTCTGGCAGAGAGGGGCTATCGGGTGAGGCAGCGCAGTCAAATGAGCCAACTCAATCCAGGAGTCTGCGAAAAGCTAAGCGAACGCCGGATCCGAGAGATGTTCCCCGAGGAAGTCGCGAAGCACGAGCAGGATCCATACCATCACCGGTATCCTCGAGCAGAGGTGAGATCGTGACAATTTCCAGACTGCAACAATAAAGCTGACCCATCTCCCAGTCCTACCACGACCTCGCCGTCCGACTCGAGCCTATCATTCTCGAGCTCGAGCGCGAACAGAACGATCTCCTCATCATCGCCCACGAATCCGTCCTCCGAGTTCTCTACGGCTACCTCATGGCCTGCTCAGCGACCGACATCCCAAGCCTCGAGTTTCCACGGGATGAAATCATCGAGATCATCCCGGCATCGTACAACAACAGCGCTAAACGCATCCACATCCCCGATCTTCATCCAAAACTCGTCCCTGGCAGTCCAGAAGGTCTCAAGATCCCTGTACCGCCATCGGGTGCGGTGTCACCTTTCAGTGGAGTCGGCACGCCAGCGCATGGATCGAACACGCCGGAGAATCGGGAGTCTGACGGTGCCACACTTCCGATGAGTATTGAGGGGACCATCAGTCCGAGGTGAGATGAGCTGAATTTTGACTGCAAGGTAGCAAGCACATAAGCTGACGCCCAACAGACAATAGGGAAGTGTCGACGAAGGTCCTCCTCCATCCTCGCTCAGGAAGGCTCTCTTGGCGCACAGACGAGCGGTCAGCGATGGGTCGAACAACAGCACGAAGAGCGTTTGAGTAAGCTGGCTCGACACGAGATCGAGATCGAGGCCACCGGGGGTTACGGAACTAGCAACTGAAATTGACTGGAGCGAAGTCCTTGACTCGCGGCGTTTTTGCAAATACCCAGGATGTATCGATGCTACCAATACCCTACTGCAACATCCTGTCTCTCTCTCCTTTCGCCTTACGCTGACCACGCCGCGACGGCTCACAATTAGAGTTCCAAACTCTCCATTTTCGCGGGTACGCGCCGATGCAGCATGGTCAAGGATCGAGGTGTTAATGAATCGTTGTCGCTGGTGTATTTGGCAACAGGCTTGATCCTAGCCGCCGGAGCAAGGCTTTGCTTCGACTTCACTTCAGACTTGTCTCAGAGCAAACAGCCGATGCCGAGCAAACAGCCGATGCCAGAGACGAGAGCCACAACGAGACGACAGAAGAACCGAGGACACACTATAGCTGGTAATTTCATCTGCTGGATACCGATACTCTCTCTATCTCGAATCTCTACCTAACCAGACTTGCGTCGACCATCTCTTCCATCTCCTCACACCTCCTACATCAATCAACATCGATCCAATATAGGATCCCTTCTCTCTTCTCCTTCCCAACAGGGTATCGATCATGAAAATACACAAAGCACACATCTCCCTCGTGAAAGGCAAAGATATGATGCAAACCACCACAAGCAACGCAAAGAAAAGAAAAGAAAAGAAGAACAGTTATAAACGACAAAAAGCAATGAATGATGCTAAATTACCCAATATGCCCTCGCACCTCTGTCGATTCTCTCTCTGTCTCTCTCTCTGCCTCTATTCTCTCCCATCGCCCTCATGGCAATATAGCCTTCAACCTCGCCGTCCTCGTGCCACTTCCATGTGACTCAATCCGACACTCATCCATCGATATAAGTCTGCCGACCGATCCAGTTCGCAGACGTAGTGTGTGGCTCAGCTCACTGGTGTGCCACACCTCGTGCAAAGCTTTGAATCGTTTCGCGGCCATGGTGGTATTGAGCTCTGAAATCATCATTGCTCGGGTCAGTCCATGACGACTGCTCTTCTGTCTGCAATGTCGAAGAAGAGAAACAATCGCCCGGTCCAGAATTGTAAATGAAATAAATGGTGTGAAGAAATCCCTCAAAAGCAAATGGGTATCTCGCGTGTTGCGCCCCAAGTCCGCGACTCCCGAGCAGGTGTGAAAAGGATGGTGGGTCCCGTGAGGGTGTGGAGTCTATCTATCGTGGTGGTGGTGGTTGATGGTGGTGTAGCGACTCCTCTCCGAGTCTTTGTATCCCGTGTAAGAGGCATATGCTGACGTCGTCCATGAACGCCGTGATTGTTCCAGAAACAAGAACAAAGTCGATTGTGTCGATTGTGTGTAACGTCCCAACGTCGAAGGAATGTCGTGTCCAGATGACCACCTCTCAGGGCGACCAGTCGGCACACTTGTCGAGATCTGGTGGCAGAAGCGGTCATCTGCTGTGGTCCGAACAAAGGCAGAGAGTGGGGGCTCCTGAAACTAGCTGAGGGTGTGTGGTTGTGGTTGTGGTGTGTGTGGTGCTCCGAAGCGGAATAGCTTGGTGGGCCGAAAGCACCCCGCATGACCCGATTCGAGTGATCATCCAGCTGCCACCAACCACCCACCACATCACCTCTTCCTCATCGAGCGGCCAAAGTTGGCAGTCGAGGGCAATTCTTGATCACTCCCTTTACGAACTCGTCGTCGGCTGATAGTCGTGCAAGGGCACAAACTTGGCATGCTCCGGCATCGTGCCCGGGCCAGTCAACGACGGCACCCGCTGATGGTACGGGTACGACTGCATCGTGCCAGGCAATCCGGTAGCCGGCGACGCACCCGCGTAGCCACCAAAATCCCAGCCGCGGCCGCCTCCGGTCGCAGCCGACATATCAGTGGCGTAGTGCGTCGCGGGTTGATGCCAGGACGTCGCCTGTGCGGCGCCGGCAGAGGTGGGAAGGGAGATGCGCAGATCGCCTGGTGGCCCTGCTGACGAGCCGAGACCGAGACCTAGACCTGCTGCTGCTGATGCTGAGATGCCTCCCGCCGGTCCGTGGTGAGGCGCATATGCATTGTGCATGGGCTGTGCCGTGTATGCATGACCGCCCGCGGACGAGCTGGACGTCGAGTGTGGCGAGGTGATGTTTCGTTGGTGTTGTTGGTAGTCGAGGCCGCCGTCCGACGGGCGGTGGTGGATGGGATAGCTCGGAGCACCTCCCGTGCTGTGCAGTGCGCCCGCAGTAGAGGAGTAGCTGGCAGACTATGCGATTGTTAGCTCATTGTCAATAGACAGGGTATGGGCGTGCATGATGCATGATGCGCGGCAGGGTGACTTGCATATTTGCCAATGATCTTCTTCAAAGCCGTTCCCAGAATGCGCCACGGGAACACCTTGACATCCTTCTCAATGTTGCGTGGTTTCGGGTTGGGGAATCCCATGATCAGTTTGAAGAATTCCTCGCTGTCCTGCTTCGTCTTGGACACTGTGGCGGGTCGGAAACCTTCGAGATTGCGACGAATCCGGTTCTTCTCCTCCACGGTAAAGCGCACTGCCACCAGGGATTCCAGCAGGGAGATGGTGTCCACGGAGGTCACATAGCATTCTTGCTTCTCCTCCCACCAGATGCAGCTGACGCAAATGCTGTTGGGTATGCGGTCTTCAAGTGTGACGGGCTCGAAGGTGGCCGAGATGACGCTTCCAGCTTGACTGCGCCTGAACTGCACAAGCCGACGTTTTGTCTCCCATTCGGATGCGGTCCACTTGTCTGCCATGGTGTTGAGATCTTTGTCGAGTTTCAGTTGGGCTTTGGAGTTGGAGGGATAGATGGCGTAAGGGTTGAAGCCGGGTGGCGCTGTTGCGGCGACAGCTCCGGGAGTTGTAGGGGATTGCTGCATTGTCGACGTTCTCATCAACGGAGGATTGTGCGCAGTCGCCGGCGATGGGAGAAGCTGCGAACCGCGGCTTGCGCTCGAGATGGTCGCTGAAGAAGGACTGCGATTGTTGTGCCTCGGGCTTTGCTGATAGCTGTAGGGAGTCTGCGCTGGCTGGAGCGAGGGAGTTCGCACAAACTGCTGGCCGCCGTAGAATTGACTCGATGACATTCGAGATGGTGGCGCACTGTACATCGGAACGTCGCTGCTGAACGATCGATAATGAGAAGGCACATCGGGGAGAGGCGGTTGATGGTATGGCGAAGTCGGGTTGGGTGATGCGCGATATCCCAGATTCGGCATCGATCGCTTCTTCGTTGGAGAGCGACGAGGAGTAGAATCCGGAGACAGCTTGCGCTTGCTGCGAGGAGCCAGGGCCGCAACGGCCATCTGAGGCGAATCGAGCTGATAGTAGGATGGCTGCTGGTCCAGGTAGGTGTACGATCCAAACTGAATGACTGGCGATTCCCAGCTTACTGAGCTGTCGTCGAGCACCAAACTGAGCGAAACCTGAGGAGATGGAGTGTCTGAGAGAGGAGGTGCTTCTGCGGAGAGGGAGTACTGGAAGGCGTGGTTCGCTGAGGGAGCTCTGCTGAGGATGCTCTCGCATCGCTTCTGCCCAAACATGATGACGGGAGTAACTTGCGGTGCATCAAAGTCGTAGACACTTTGGAAGTAGACGGTGACTTTGGTTCCTTGCTGGCCTTGATGAGGCGTGTATGAGGTGATCTCCGGCGCTGAACGAGGAGCCGCCTCAAGATATGCAGGGTATTGAGCCACCTGCTGACCATAATAGGTTGGATCATGCGTGCCGAATTGTTGACCAGATGGTACAAGTCCGAGACTGCTGGATGATTGGGGAAGGCCAGATGGTACCTGCGCCTGAGTAGCTACATAATCGGCTGGGTAGGCTGGGTTGGCAGAGAAGCCGGCGTAAGCGTGCTGCTGGACATGCTCCGGTCGTGTGGCTGTCTGGTAGTCTAAAAGTGTGCGTCACGTCAGTCATCTGCTCATCCGCATGCGCACCTTTTGAGGCCCACATCGGGGCCGCGCTTGCCCGATTTTGAACCAGGCAACCACAATGACATCTCTCGAGATGAAGGAGAATTGCCACTCACCATAGACATTGTAAGCTTCCGCTTTGTCGTAGCCCGACATTGAAAGCAGGTAGCTTCGAGGATCCGACTGGGCCAGTGGCCCACTGTCGGGAGTGGAACGATAACTCCCAACACGCGACGTCGAGCTTCCACCTTCCTCATCAACTGTCGCAAAGGTCTTGCTGTCTCGACGGCCGGACTATTGGGTTGTGGTCAGCTGGTGCAGAAACAATTTGAACTCATCGATCGATTCGAACGATCAAAACCGACATACCTGGAAACGCATGCAGTCTGTTGAGAATCTGGTTCGACCGATGGTCACCCAATCTTGTCGAATGCGCAGAGGGCGGTTGAGTTGCAACTTGTACGACGCAGAGCAAGTGCGACGAAGCGAGTGTATACCTCTTGCCAGTTCACCGGGCTAGGCGAACTAGTGGGGGTGGTTCGCGCAGCTATCCGCTCAGAGACATGCAGTTGATTGGCCTTTTCTTTGACAAGAGTTTCAGACAGGCGATTTTTCCCTGCCTGCAGTCCGCAGCCGCGTCAAAGAACGACGCCTCCAATGGAGCGATAGCAATTGCGATGCTCGTGCAGACGTTCGCAGGAAATTGCAGGGTTATTCCCGTCGCTGGAACCAAGGAGCTATCGCTCCGCTGCTGCGTCTACCCGTCCGGATTGCAAACGCGGTATCAAAGCAACAGTGCTGTATCGATTATGTTCTGTCGGATGACACTGTCAATGCGGCTGGGAGAGGGTTAGCAACCATCGGTGGTGGATCATGTCGGCGGAAATAGAATGATCGTCATCGAGGTTACATTCTGGATGGTGCATACCGGGAAGAAACAAAGGATGTGAGGAGTGGTATGTGAGGTCGGAGCGCGCGCAAGTGGGGTCGGTGGCTGTAGTCGGTGTCAGACAGTTTGGATCTTGAGCTGCATTGAGCCTCCGTCGTCCAAAGCAGTGTTTCCTCAATCGTTCAAGCGCTGACTGCAAGCCTTACGGAACGATGCGAGACGAGGTGTCGTTGTTGAAATCACCAAGAGTGCGGGCCACGTCTTGCGGAGGGAACGACGATTTAGAGGTGGAACAAGGGCCGCGAGGAGAGACAAGAGGGTGAAGAGGGTAATGCAAGGAAGGCTGGGACGAACCTCACTATGCGACAATGCCATTCGGTGTCTGTCGGATATCTTGGAACCGATGAACACCCCCTGGTTGTGGTTGCCGATGCGGCGGCGCGGCGGTAGTCGATAGTCGCAAGTATTTCAGCAGGTGGCCGCCAGGAATGTCGTGATGGAAGCCAGGATCAGAAGGTGGGAAAGCTTCGCGCGCGAGCAACCCCGGGGTTCTTCAAGCTAATGGCGAAAGAGGACCGAGAAGTCGAGGTCGTCGATCTGTCTCGCAGAGTACCAAAGAATGCTTCCGAACCTGTAGCGCGGATCGATAGCCAGGCTCGGCGCCGAGTTGCGGCTCTGTGTCAAGGAGGTTCGATTGTGGAGTGCAGTCTTGTGTGGACGGTGACCAGGTCGTCGGAGAGTGCGTGCAGAAAAAAGGCGTGATGTGGTTTGAGGATGCTGCTGAGGGAAGGGCGAGTGGTCCGAGGGCGGCAAAATGTCGCAGATGTGTCAGCTGTCGAAAGGGTAGAGCTGTCGATAGAGAGCGCTGGACATTCGCGTGAGGGTAGCAAGTCGGGGTCAGTAGTATGGGTTCGAGTAGTGCCTCACGATAGCGTAAGACAAATAGATGCAACAGGCCAACAACAAAACAAACTGGACTCACTAAGAGACTGGGGGAGATCCGTATCTGCGTGCGCCCAACGCCGTGGCCGTTGACCGTTGCGAGTGTCAATGCAGGGCCGATAGTACTGGCTCAATGACGCGAGTAGCGGCCGTCCATGGCACGCCAGATTGCCCTTGGGGAACGCTTCCTGTCTAGATGCGCCTTTCAGCCATCCGCCTATCATTCTCAGACAACAACCAACGGCAGTAACCTTGCCGCACTGTGCATCCGTGATCAAGCTTAAAGATGTTTAAAGACACCACGACACCTCGCGAAAGATGAGATGCTCATGCATTCCTTCATCCTTCATCGCTGTCGTCCGTTCACAGCGGGAGATCATCAGCATGCCCCAAGCGTAATGATCGCTCGCCTGGATCCGTCAGCAGCGCAGGTCCCCGATCCGCACTGGAACCTGGCCTGTCCCGGCTTGTCCGGGCAAACTGCTGAAGATTCTCGCTGCTCAGAACGCATCCCACGAGCCTCTCAGTGGCCATCGGTCATTCTCGGCGCGGGTGGCGCATTCGCAGAGCAGCACAAGCACGCCCCGGGCCCTTGCCGTTGGATACACAACGATCTGAATTGGCCATCCCTTGCGGACGCGGGGAACGCAAAAGGACGCCTGTAAACGTCCGAGATTCATGCGGAGTCCGCTCGATAGGTCGCTGACAGGCGGGTTGCCACCACTCTGCGAGCCTAGAGCAGATCCCAGCCGCTCACTGTACAGATGGTGCAGGAAGGGTCAGGTCCGGCAGTGGGCGGAGTAGTGGGCTCCCAGAGTGAGTGGTAGGGGTGACGGACGATCGTTCGGTGCAGAGAGGGCTCGGATTACGGAGACTAGGGCGCAACCATCATTGTCCTCGACCGCTGTATGTAGCCATCGTACCAGCATGAGGTCGAATTGAATTTGCCGGGGGATCGTCGTAGCGTGAGTAGCGTCTGAAAATCATGCACGCCAGGGTTGGCTTGGTCTACAGTAAGAGGCACGGCGCGCCGGCTCGGCTACGGGAGGGAAGAAGAGGATCCCCCGCCGTGAAGGCATTCTCAGCTTCTCAGAAGTATCACAATTCTCACTGCATCTACAATAATACACCGCGGAGAACATCAGGAATCGCGGCCATCTCATCTTCGTCCCTGTCTCTTCCGCATTGGGCGACCATGGCAACGCATTTCGGAACAACGCCTTCGCGGCCAACATCCGAAAACCGCAAGTGGACCGTCGAAGCCGACCATGGAACGACACAACGGTCCGCGCATACGTTAGTACATGAGGATTGCGTGCATAATGCGACCATGAACTCTACTCGGTGCCGTCGCATCTGATCATGGACGACCTTCGTACAACCTCGACAATATACTGCCATTCAAATCGACACATGTCCGAGGTGGACGGCAGTTGCCATATCCTCATCTACTCCTGCGCCTCGCTACGTTCCATCAACCCTACTAGTCTCGCCTCTCTTGCTGGTTAGTACCCTCGTATTTCCCTCTTAGACCACAAGACCCAGGGACAAACCATGTGAGAGCGACCGGGTTGCTCGACAACCCAAGTCGTCGCGTGGCCATGAAAATAGCCTATGGCGAGCGGCAGCGATTCGGCTTCCCCCCGGATCTCGCCATAGCCCTTGATCAAGCCCCCACCCGCTGTTCCTTCGTCTCAACCATGCGATAATCCCAGCTTGGCCACGTTCGGAAGCCCTTGTAACCGTTCGGCGACCTGTTCGCATGACCTGCTGATGATGCCAGCACGCAAAAGAAACTCAATCATGGCGCTGGCGCGACACCGGGAAGCGAGTGCAGACTCAAGAGGCACCCGGATAAGAATTTCCTTGAAATACTGTGGTTCTCGGTCCTCCGCGGGTGATAGAGCTAGGCGCCACGATGCTGCAGTAGCCCAGCGATTGCCAGTGCATGCTGCACGAGCTTGTCTTCCCATCGCATGGCGTTTCGTCCCAGCCATCAATATCATCGTTGCGAACCGTGACCATTGGGCGACTAGACGTTTCAAGTAAGATCGCCTGCAGGCACTCCCTGTGTGATAGTGCGCAGACTTCACAAATCCAGGATGCGACTGATCGGCGACAGGATTGCATGAATACCACAATACCCTCCCGAGTCGTGTCGTACCTTTTCGGAGTGCTCTTCAGCCGCATCAACAAAAGCGGGCATTCGATAATGCGAACTGATCCACATACCATGGGAATGACTCGAGTGACGGTCGATTGTGGCTAGGAAAAGAGGAAACAGCGGTAGAAGAGAAACCGTTACCAGTTCCTGGAAGCTTTTGGGGCCAAGAGGCCACCCGCGGGCGAATCCCGTGTCCGGATCGCTGTGCAATGTCTCAGAGAGGCGGAGTGCGCATGGAAGCTTTGCCGACTACCGTCTATCAAAGAATTGGCGCTTCCACTCTTGATGTTGACGTCGACGACGACCTGGTCATGTGCAGTGACTCTTCCTTCCGGAGACCCTTTTCCTTGTCCATCAACCGCCTCTCTAGCGAAAAGACCGCTCGTAAAAAGTCATGCAGCGAGGTTCCAGCCAGTTGCGACGCTTGTTCGTACAAGACCCTAGACACGCCATCCAGCTCAGCTTCAGTCCTGTACTGAGGGAAAGAGCTACCCGGACGAGGGATATCGTCGGTGCCTTCGTCAATGACAACGCGTTCGGGACGTAGCGCGCCTTGAACCTGGCGCAACCTCTCGGCCGGAGTATTGCCAGCATCCCTCATTTCGCCATCGTTCACACGTGTGCTATTGCGCTGGTCATCGCCGGCGGGGAACATTCTGAATAATGCTCGTCGAAAGTCTGCTTCCCTGCCCGCCCTGCCACGTTCCCGAACCTCTTCAGAAGCGATATTTTTCTCGCACCAATCAAGATACTGGTCCAACGATTCACCAGCGAGATCGAGGCTCTCTGCTTCAGTCATCGAGAATGCATCCTTGAACGATAGTTGCGCTGGGGCGGATTCGTCTCCGACGTTGTGATCTTGTTGTTGGTCGTGCCAGGTCTTCCAGTCCATTCGCAACGCTCCGAGATCATTGCTTGTCGTAGGGTAACGTCTGCCGTTGTCAAAAGGGAATAACAACTTTGTCGTTATGACGACCAACGCCATCAGTCGAATTTCCGGACAACGCAAACTCATCAGGGTCCCGGCCTTGGCATTCAAACGGTAGGAATAGTCAACGTCCAGAACACGCGCGAGCCGTTGGGCTCCCACGAAAACCTCGAGCGGCAGCAACAGCTCTGTTACCCATCGATACAGCACCAGCGGGTGGTTGATAGGTGGAACCGCCATGCCGAAGTTGTCCGCCAGAGTGGTAAGCCATTCGAGAACCTTTCGTTGGACTGTTTCCGGAGCGACGAGATCTTGTGGCTCCAACAGTTCTTGTAGATGTCCTGGCAACCGCTCTCGCATGGAAAGGGGGATCTTCTTTGAGGCTCGGTAGTAGCACAGCTCGCCATCGTTGACCCAACGCGTCAGGTCGGCAACTGTCAGTGGAATCCGCAGCAGCATGAATCCTGTGAAGTTTAGACAAAGTAGGTCCATCAAACTCGGGCCACTGGCGACTTTCCGAGCATTCTGTTTCGCACGCTGTGAGTTGACGGTCTTTCCATCAGTGTCACCTCCCGATTGCGAGCTGAACATTTGCGAAGACTGCGCCTCTGTATCCGTTTCGGAGTCGTATGAGACTCGACTTTGGACCTTTTGTAGTCGTAAAGCCCAGAGATCTCTCACCAGAGTCTGTGTGCGCTGATCAGCTTCGCGCATCGTCGAATTTCCAAGTCCATACTCACCTCCAGCTCATCGGGCAGCCTTTGCACGTCGATCAGCCATCGCAGCTGCTTCCTCAAGACTAGCTGAATACACAGGAGATAGTGCTCAAAAGCTTTGGGGCCGCTCAAGCCGGATACTGCTTGCGTGTCAGTAACAGCTCATATCGGAGCAATTTGGAGTCGCTCGCATACTTCTGCTGGCGAAAGACTCTGCATCAGAATCTTTCTTTCGACTCTTCGTGCCTTGGATTACTAGCTCTCCGGTGTCTTCAGCGATGACAGTTCCTAGCTATGTGTATGTCAGCATGGATCGCGGGACTTTTGCATGAGGCGGGATGATGGGCGAACCTCAGATTGCTGATGACCGCGGTCACAGTATGTAAATCCGTCGTCACCGACATTGAACCTGCGCGATGCGCATCCTTCTTGCGAGCATTGCGGCCTTCTGGCACGCTTCGATAACATGCTGGTCCTGGAAGCTTCTTCAAGGCTCCAGACCGGGAGGTCTCAAGCACGAAGCTGAACGCTGATGAAAGGTCGAAGAACCATATCCCTCCCATTATGAGACGGAACCTACATAAGCTGAGTCGATGGTTTCGGACGGAGCAACCTTGGAAATGTCGTCGAGCACGCTCTAACTCAGAACAGGCCGTGCTCGATGGATGGTAGGCGCCGACGCTCAACGCGTGCTATGGTGAAGTGGTTCACGTCAAACTTGTTGTTTCAGGCAGATTTAAAGTTGGGTCAAAAATTGCAGCACCAAAATATACCTAGGTAACACATTGGAGCCAGAGGGCATATCACTGCGGCAAGTGGGAACTCGAGGAGCATTCAACGTCTCCGAGGACACAGATCTGAGGGATCGAGAAAATGAGAACTTTTAGACATCGCAAGCTCTCTGCGTCAGTCTACTCATAAACACTTTCGACAAAAGAGCCTGAGCCTTCTAGCTAAAGAAGCACACGACTATCCCCAGCGAGGATCCTTCGCTTGCAAAACACCAACTCATGCCGCGTTCGTCGCTCACGTATATCCATAAGTAATGTCCCGACCTCTCCACAGGCACTTATATTGGAATAGCATAGCGATGCGCTTAAGCACCCTTGGGAGCCTCCTTGGCATCGATGGCAGCCTCCTCACCCATGGCAGTGAGAATAATGACGTCTAAGAAGAGGTCAGTGAATGTCCAAGGCTTCTTGTCCGAGGATGCTTACTGGTGTCCTTCTCCTCCTCCTTGAACAGCTTGTTGATCTTGTCACCGACCTCGCCATCTGGGACCTTGACATCATCCTTGGTGTCACCGTTGTCGTTCATGAGGGAGAGGAAACCGTCGTCGGTGATGTCGAGCTGTACCACAAGTCAGCCGCTGTCCTGTGTATGATCTCCTGCTCATATGTCCTCCTTACCAACTGGAATTCGCGGCGGGAGACGTTGGGCACATCCATGTTGTGGGTGGATGGGCACAGATCTTCGTACTTCTTGCTGGTGAAGATGTCGATGGCGACCAAGTGGACCTTGGCGTGACCGTGCTTGCCGGTCTTGGAGGTGGACATGTCGACGATCTTGCATGGGCGGTTCTTGATGACAACGTGGCCGTTCTTCCTCAAGGCAGAGCACTGCATTGGGAAGGTGGTGGAGGCACCAGCATCGGCGCTGTCGAAGGAGACCTCATGCTGTGTGGCGATATGGTTAGCAGGCTGCGCGCAATGCAAGTACGGTCGGGCGCATCGGCGAAATTGATGGATGGCTGTGGTGGGGTAGGATTGAGCGGTATGGGATTGCGTCTTGGGGTGGAACGTGGGTCGTAGCTCACCTGAGCGTCGTTGTTGGTAGCGTCGGCCATTTTGAAGATAGTGTATCGGTATTCGTGGAGATTGGTGATGTGACGGCGGTATAGGAGTAGTCCGAGAGGCAGGGTCGAGTGGTGAAGATTGAGTGTGTGACTTCCAAGTGGGAAAAACGGGAAGCGCGGGGATGCTCGTGCTGAGTAAGCCTCATACGAATGGTTCTCTCCCGATTGACATGCGTTTCACTGGCATTGCGACCCATCCGCCGCCATGAGCGTATGGCTGGAACGCTTCTCCGCGCCATCGCGTGAACAAACACCTTCTCCGAACCCGAGTCGACCATATCCAGCATCGCGACGATCGGTCCAGCTCGGTCCAAGCACCCTCCCACGCCGACCTGGCCTTCAACCACGATCTTCTTCACTCTCGGTAGCCTCTCTGATAGGATCGAACGAGAGCCTTCCCACGAATGCAAGAGTTCCGAGTGGAACGAATCTGAGGGAACAGCTGGCTGGCACAGCAAACGAGGTCTCGGATCCACTTGCGGTGTTGGAGGAGATTCTTGGTCCGATCAAACATGAAGGACAAGATGGGGAAACGATTGAGGACCGCGTCTCCATAGCAGAGGGAATAGACCTGGGTGATCTAGACGTGGAGGATTTCGCCAACACATTCCCTGATGGGACAGCATCGCAGAACGGCACAGTCAAGCCTGAAGCATTTGAAAATTTCGAGAAGGAGAAGGACAAGTTTGAAGACTTGCACAAGTCCATCCTCGCATGTGATGAAGTGCTCAAATCTGTGGAGTCGTACTTGACGAGCTTCCAAGCGGAGCTAGCTGCTGTGTCCACGGAGATCGAGACCTTGCAGAACAGGTCCACAACGCTGAACAATAAGCTTGAGAACAGAAAGGCCGTCGACAAAGTCCTTAGTCCGGAAGTCGAGGCCTTTGTAATCCCTCCAGGAGTTGTTCGAAAGATCACTGAAGGGACTGTGGACGAGCAATGGATCAAGTCGCTCCAGGAGTTGGAGAAACGGTCGAAATCAATAGATGCAAAGATCAAGGAGGGGAAGGACATCAAGGCAGCGCAGGATATTCAGCCATTCATCGAGGACGTTTCCAACAAAGCTGTAGAGCGGATTCGGGATTACGTCGTTGCTCAGATCAAGGCTCTACGATCTCCCAGCATCAATGCACAGATCATTCAACAGAGTAGCTTTCTACGATACCGGGATGTGTTTGCATTCCTGTCGAAGAAACAACCGGAACTCGGCGCGGAGATATCGCAGGCCTACACGAATACCATGCGATGGTACTATTTGCACAACTTCACGAGATACAAAGCTGCTTTAGAGAAGCTCACGGTTCATATAATCGACCAGACCGAAGTCCTTGCGGCAGAGAGCGGTGTGAAAAGAGGCGGCAAGAGTACTGCACCGCATGACGCCTTCTCGATCGGTCGACGAATGGACATCCTGCGGACTGCGAATGACACTGCCATTCCTTCATTCGCGGCAGAAGACGATAAAGGTACGCACTACTTGGAGGTTCCGTTCCGAGCGCTCAACTTGGCACTGGTAGACAACGCCTGCGCAGAGTATTCATTCCTGGCCGAGTTCTTCACAAAGCAACCATTCCAGACGACCAACCGCAGGTTCAACGAGATCTTCCAGCCAACTTTCGAGCTGGGTCAGGGTCTGACAAAGCAACTCATCGAGCAGACACATGATGCTCTGGGCGTGCTCACATGTGTTCGACTCACTCAACACTTCGCCTTTGAGCTTCAGCGACGCAAGGTGCCTGTGGCGGAAGGATACATCAATGGAACGAACATGATTCTTTGGCCTCGCTTCCAGCAAATCATTGATGCGCACTGCGACTCGATCCGCAAGGCGACAGCATCACTCTCCGGCAAGCCAATAGGCTCCGCATTGACATTGACCTCAAGCTCAAGTGCTTCAAATACTGCGCCTCATCCGTTGACGCAGCGTTTCGCCAATTTCATCCAGGGCATTCTTGCATTGAGCAGTGAGGCCGGCGACGATGAGCCTGTGGCAAACAGTCTGGGGAGACTGCGAGGAGACTTTGAAGCGTTCTTGATCAAGCTTAGCAAAGGTGTCGCGGAAGTCAGGAAGCGGGAGCGGTTCTTGTTTAACAATTATTCCTTGGTCTGTACGATCATTGGCGATACTGAGGGGAAGTTGGCGGATGAAGTGAGGGAGCACTTTGTTGAGCTTCGCGATAGTCTTGGGGTAGATACGTAGTGAAGATGAATGGATGAATTGCCACTCAAGATGCGTTCAATTTGAAGATTTCGTCAAAATGTATCATCGCCACGAGAAAAGTCGTTGTCCCTCAACGCTGTTCGTGTCCATTATTGCTGCCTCAGGCCTCAACTGCATCCGGTCGCGCTTGCCAAGCCGCAAATTAAGCTGCAGTGCGCATTCAACTTCACGAACCTCGACCTGTCACCGTAATAGTCAATCACCCGAGAACCAGCAAACATGCAGATGTATGTTCCTCCCATCCGATGCGATACAGTGCGATGTATGACGACCTCGTCATACTTCCACTGGAACCCACGCGCCCACCGAGCCTCCCGAAATGCAGCGATACTAATGAAGTCATGACAGTTTCGTGAAGACCCTCACGGGCAAGACCATCACCCTCGAGGTGGAGTCGTCCGATACTATCGACAACGTCAAGAGCAAGATCCAGGACAAGGAGGGAATCCCACCGGACCAACAGCGTTTGATCTTTGCTGGAAAGCAACTTGAGGATGGCCGAACCCTGAGCGACTACAACATCCAGAAGGTGCGCGAATATCGAGGAGGATGAGGAGATGATATCTGCGATGGAATCCTGGTATCTGACAGTGCAATACAGGAGTCTACCCTCCACTTGGTTCTCCGTCTCCGTGGTGGAATCATCGAGCCTTCGCTCAAGGCCCTCGCCTCCAAGTACAACTGCGACAAGATGATCTGCCGAAAGTGCTACGTACGTTGACGACCGAGTCTTTCCACCGGACACGGCGACGAGACTAACACATCAACGCAGGCCCGCCTTCCCCCACGTGCCACCAACTGCCGCAAGAAGAAGTGCGGACACACCAACCAGCTCCGCCCCAAGAAGAAGCTGAAGTAGACGATTCGCTCTCGAGGAGAAAGACGAGGAATGGGTCGGAGTTTCTGTGGATTGCTGTTGTGGATGGGAGGGAGTGGGAACGCTTGCGCTCGTCAGGTCAGAGTAGCATTTCAGACAGCGGAATGATCAAGACAATGCATCCATGATACGGCTTCCAGACCTTTGACATTGTGCGAGACATCGCCACCTGGACGTCTGGCTTACTCAACAGTCTGGCGCGAAACCTGAATGAGACCGACACAGATCGCGCGAGACAGTGACAACAACGGTGACTCGACAGGCCGTGTGGCAATCGCCAGCATGGGTGACTGAACACGCCTTGCTAACAACCGGCGCTGGTAATCAGGCATGCCGTGTCGATGATGACGACTTGTACTCTGGCGTGGCCTGACAGCAGCACTTATCGGCAACTCTGTGTGCCATGCTGAAATCCCGGACATGTAACGTATCAGCAGGACAGCTACAGTCAACCTGGCAGGACTGTTGCCAAGTGCGTTCGCAGGACGAGGTTCCTCAGCACGATGCAATCATAAACGTGCCGCTATGTTGCCGGGAGCGCTTCCAAAGTCGTGCATGCCACCCCGCCGTACATGTCAATGCCCAATGCGGCCCGTCGTCGTCGTCGACAAATCGTTCTGTTCTCCGATTCCCTGTGCACCTACCTACAAACCAGCATGAAATCTCTCTCTCGCCTTCCAGAACAGACTTCCAAACCACGCCGTCCAGCTCCGAGCCATGCAATCCCCAGACTCTTCCACCGCAGAACTCAACACCTTCCTCTCCGGCCCAAAATACCTCTCAAACGTCCTCCTCAACACCTCATCGTCCAACTGCATATGCCCCCCCTTTGTCGTCTCAAACACCAACCCCCCCTTCAAATCCAGCTCCCTCAACCCCAACCAATCCTCCTCATACATCCTCCTCGCCCTCAACCCCGTAACCCTCCCATCCGTCCCATTCACCTCTGCAAACCACCCACTCTCCTTCGGAATCACCGTCTCATCCCCCTCAAACACCACCATGACAAACCTCTCCAACCCCGCAATCCTCTCCTTATACCTCCCATCCTTCCCCTCCCCCTCATTATTCACCCGCGCCAACCACCCACTCTTCTCAACATACTCCTCACTCCCCAACCCCGTCGTGTCGTTCACAGTCCGAAAATACTGCGCGGGCACCACATGGCTCTGCACATACCCCGACCACATATTCCCCCGCGCCACCGCCAACGCCCCTTTGCACAGCAGATCCCACGCCCCGCACGCCTTCAACTTCGCGATCCCGTTGTGCTGCGACCCGAACGTCACCAGACTCCGCACCCGGAGTCCCTCGCACGTCTGCACCAGTCCCCGCAAGAACTGTCCGCCCTGCGAGAACCCCAGCGCATCCACCCGGATCTCCCCGCTCTTCCGATCCCTCAACTTCGGATCGTTGTGGATATCGCCGCACACCTGCTCGATCTGCGCCGTCAGGTTGCCCAGAAAGGTCGCTTGACGGTCCGCGTCGCTGTCGTCGTCGATGCGGATGTAGTGGATGTAGGTGTCCGGGTGGATTTCTTCGGCGAGGGAGCCGACGGAGTGGAGGCCTGGGGCGTCGTGGGTGTCTCCTAAGCCGTGCCAGATGAGGAGGGGGAGGGGTGGGGTTTTGGTCGAGACGGTGGTGGAGGGGAGGATTGTGGAGGGTAGGGCGGTGGTGTAGGTCAGTATAGACAGAGCCGCTGGGAGGGCGAAGAGACGCATTTTCGGTGTGTTTTGTTGTGGATCTTGAAGAAGTCGCTGCCTCGAAGTTGATCTCGAAAGTCGCAGCTCTCTCGATCGATCGATGTGATTCGCTCGGACCGACCCGGCGCCACTGCCCCGCGTGTTCCCACGTCACCTCTGGGAAAGACTCGGGAGCTGTCAGCTGTCCCTTGAAAGACGATCACAACAAACATCTTTTCATTGCTCTCATGTCGTTCTAACATATTCCAGGAAGTCATATTCCATCCTCTTCCATACCGTCACCATTGCTGGTATAATGCGACAGTGCGCCCATCTTCCGAACATGCGCCCTTCCGACAGGACCGTAAGCGCAAAATCCTCGAAAGCTACCTATCTCACACCGCGTGAGATGCGCCAGTACCATTCCACGCTCCAAGAAGGGCAGCTCTCCAACGAAAATCACACCCGAAATGCATGATAATACATGCTGCCGGAACCAGTCAACGCCTGGTCGCCTTGTCTTGATTGAACACCATCGTCGCTATGCAGGGGAATCATTGAAGCATAAAGAAGCCGAATAACATATGGCGCGTTGCGTACGTGAGGGACGTTTCCGCGGACGGATAACTGTGGGCGATCACAGGAAGCGCTCAATGACGCGGACGCTTCCAGTAGTATTGCTAAGGAGGAGGTCAGCACACCGGACATGACAATGGGTATACAGCATGACATACCTTGTGCTGCTTGCGTGCGGCGCGGATGCTGGTCTTGCCCAGACTGAGGGTGACGGTATCGCGACGGTTGACATCAACATCCATCTCAGGGACGTAGTAGAATTCGCTCTCCAACAGCTTGCCAGCGGCATCTTTGCCCTCACGGCTGATCTCGCCGACACATGGGATGCCATCGAGGATGGTCTTGAGCTCGGCGGTCGACAACACCTCTTGGTTCTCATTGTCGGTCGGCTTGGCCATGGCGCCACGGAGCTCTGCTGGAAGGTTGCTGTGGATGGTCGACAGCGGCAGGGAGTGGATGCGAGAGAAGGCGAGCTGGTTGATGACATGGTTCTTGACTGGGCTTTTGTTGAAGGTTGAGGTCGAGCCGGTGCGACCTGGTGAGTTGAGCGCTGCCTTGAGCGGTTTGCGTGCACGCTCAGGCGAGCGGGATGAGAAGGACTCGAAGCGGGACATCAAGTTCTCACCGAATGGACCAAAAGAGTGTACGATGGGATCGTTCTCTTCGTCGTGCTCGGAGAAATCTTCTGGCTCAGAGGAGACAGTCTCAAGGGACTTGCCCAGATCGATGGCTGAGACGGGACGTACCGGCGATGGGGTGCCGACCCGCTCTGCTCGGGGAGTGAGGTCATGAGATGCGTCCTCATCAGAGCTGTGGTCTTCGTAGATCTGCACAGGGCCATCGTCGGCAGCATCCGCTTGGAATGTCGTCGAAAGTGTACCATCGAAACCCATCGTGGGCGAGACTGGCGACGCAAGACGCGGCATGGTCATCACCGGCGGACTGGACGCGAAGGTCTCCGCAGCACGCTTGCTCGGAGATTCCCCAAGCCACGGTGACCTCGACGGAGGATCACTCGTCAACCCCTTCGGCCACACCAGCATGACACGCGTATCTTGCACATCGACCATGATCTGACACTGCGGCTTGCCCGACACGAATTGTTCTCCCTTTGCCAGCTCAATGACCTCCCCTCGACAGTGTACTTTTGCTCCATTCCATCCCAGACACTCCACCTCGACTTTTCCCTCTGGATACGCGGAATCGGGACCGTGATATGACGCACGCACGTGGATGCGCGAGATGTGACGGTTGGCGGAGAGTTGGTAGTCGGAGGAGTTGCTCGAGCGTCCCATGAGCACGGGCTCGCCATTGGCGTGGAGATTGAGGGAGGGCACGTCGCTGAGCGGTGCGCGTTCGGAGAGCACGGACACGGTCCGCTTGAGGCCCGGACGCGTCAAACGCGCCGCTGGCGGTGATGACGGTGGGACGATGGTCGAGGAGGTGGGTATGGGTGTTGGATAATACTTGCGGTCGTCACTGAGGACGGCATCGTCGAATTTGCGTTTGTTGGCCGCTCGTGGGAGGCCCGGAGAGGAGGAAAAGGGCTCGAACGCGGGTAGTAGTGAGGGACGGCGTGATGCTGTCTGTTTGTCTTCTGTCGACGGGATTGCCGAGTTGGCTGCGCCGGACAGATTGTCCATGACGGTGTAGATGCCGTCAGGACGCGAGATGACTGCGGTGAGGACGCTGGCAGCCGTGGAACTCGCTGCAGTGGGTTCGAAGGCCCCGCTCGATATGAGCGCGTAGGAGCGTGTCGGTGAGGTGCGGGTGTGTGTTAGTTGATGACCTCGTCCATGTTGGTAGATGTGATCATGGAGGAGGAGAAGAGGAGGTAAGAGTCTGAGGCGGTCGAGGAGGTGGTCGGTGAGGTCTGAGGATTCTGCATGGTATGCAAGAAAGACGCTCGCGTTCTTCAAGTCGCGTTGCTCACGGACCACGGTAGCGCCGCGCTGCGGGCCGTTGCATCCGTTCGAATAACCGATTTTCGTGGTGGACAATGAATATTCCGTGCACTCGAGAAGATGGTGACGATGTCGGATCGACTCGTGGGGATATGGACGAGACGTTTCCCCGTCGTTGTATCGATCAGACTCGTCGAGTTGGAGCATTTATGTTTTTGTGAAGTTCATAAATGCGTCCGAATTGACCCCACACTTTCGGCCAGCCATCATCATCCCACCACGCGTTCTGCTCGTGAGACCTGGTCTAACTCGCTGCGTGAAAGATACTGTTCGCAGGTTACTTACATCTGACCTGATCTCATCGCGTCCATCGCGAAGAGCAAAGGGAGAGAGTCCCGCGAGTTCTATCTTAGGTATACCGATCATCGCCTCGAGAGAAAAAGCACGGGGTCCAATAACGCAGTCATGCACAAACTCGTGCAACGATTGCCTCTGTTCCCGGCCGGACGACGACATCTGTACTCGTACGGCCTGGACCTCGCGCGGCAAGGAGCGTTTGCGGCGAGCGAATAGCATTGTGGACAGCTGTATGACCGAGATCTGTGCTTGCAGGATTCAGGTGCAGATGCAGATGCATTGGAAAGTCTATGCGTATACTCGCGTGTTCGTGTCTGCTGGGCACGGAGTCTTCGGTCAGTGATTGTTGTTGTGTGCTGAAATCCGGCACTGTCTCTCTCCTCTGGAAGGAGGTATGTGGGATGGCGTTCGCACTGCATTTCTCTCCGGCTCTACGGTCATCGCGGTTGGAGCAGCGACGATTGGCTCGCAGCGAGTATGCATGTCACTCGCGGCTGAGAAAGAGGTACGTCTCTATTTTCGAGATGGTTTGCTTGACGCCGTGGCTGTACGTACGGACTGGGAAATTCTTGCAGAGACAGCTTCGATGGCGATTTCACAAAAGCGCGCGATGGTTCGGTATTGAACGAGTCGACGTATGGGAACAGCAGCTTCGGATCCTGCTAGCGAGCTGAAGTACGTTCCCTACTGTCACGATAAATGCAGCAAGGTAAGCAAGGCCGATGTTTCGCGATGATGTGGAACACCTTCCACTCATACGGTCTTTCACTGTCCTCCAGAGAAGAGAGCAGATACCCCATCACAACCCTCTCCGCGGCATCCCAGCCTTCTCATACGCTTCATCAACAACTCCATCACCTTCTCACTCTCCTCCATACTCACCACCGGACTCTCATACCTCCCACCTCCCTCCTTCTCCCTCACTATCCTAACAAACGCCTTCAACTGCCACCGATACGTCGTCCACCAGCTCTCTACCTCCAACCCCAGCCCTCTTCCACTCCGGCCCACCCGTCCACACTTTCTCCACCGTCTTCTCTCGGTAAGTCTGCCATCTGCACCCTTTTCACGAAACGGTGTTGGAGGGAGTGGGTTTGCGATCTGGGCTTCGGCGCGGGAGATGGAGCGGGCGGCGGGGCCGTGGAGGGTTTGCGGATGGGTGGGTGGCGATGGGGTCGATGATGGCGGGGTGGTTGATTGCGGCGGCGGAGAGGACGCCGATGCGGAGGGGGGTGGGGGAATTTTTGGAGGAGGGACTTTTTTTTGGTGGAGATGGAGTTAAGGTGGTTGTGGAGGGTGAGGATGGCTTGGTGAGGAGAGAGGGTGGTGTGGTTAGATGGGTGTGCTTCTTAGGGTTAGGGTTGGGGTTGGCTGTACTGATAGGATCCACGACATTGCGGGGATTGGATCTCTGGTGGATTGGATTCAGTTTCAATTGTGGCTGATGCTTGGAATATTGAGGTTGCAGGAAGTTTTTGAATGCGCCGTCGAAGTGTTGTTGATGACCGCGAAAGGGAACTGCACTTCGTGCACGGGGTGGAGTTGAAGCCGGCTATTGTATGTGTATCGAACTCGCTAGCTTGTCAGCTCCGACTGCGAACGCTCTTTGACTCGACATGAACACCCACCGCTAGGATTTTTGTCTAGGATGTACGCCCAGTCTTTCTCGGACCTCTTCCACGCCAAAGGTCATATGCCCTGACTCCGCAGTGGACTCCTGCCACTGAACAGGATCCTGCAGGAACTGGTAGACGTATTCCTGCATATATCACTTCCAGGGCAGGGAGAAAGGTTGTCTCTTGGAGACTCGGGAGAGCCTGACAGGATTCGATAGAAAATGTTGATGTCGACGAACAGGCTGAACAATTCTCGTGCGGCTAACCGGTGTCCAGGTGGTCATGAAGAGGAGTCCAACGATCTTGCCAAACTCGACGTCGTCGGATCACTGCCCTAGGCAGGCAAGTGTGGGTTGATCAACCAAGGCCAAAAATTGGGGAAGATGCACACGCTGTATGCTGGAAGCAGTAGTGCTGTGATACCATTTGTTGGAGCTGCCACATTTACACATACACTCCATCTGCTAGGTAGTGTACTCGAACCTCGGATGCCGATACCCGAGCTGGCCGGCTCCTCTCTGTTCAAGGAGCCTCCCATCTCTCTTGCCATTCCTCCTCGCCGCGTTCTCAAATTTGACATACCAAACATTCGCGGCCGTGACGATCATCGCCAACCCAATCGCGCCCAAATTGATCGCGTGGCCGGTCGTGTACTCGGGAGCGTCGGTGGCGAGGTAGGTCCACGTTGCGACGAAGGCACCTGTTGTAAGTCATCAGCATGTCATCGAGCTGGTCTGAAGCACGGAGGAGATCTTGCCGCAGTTTCCCACCGCTACTTGAAAGCCCAAGCCTGTTGCTTTCGTCGTGTGCGGCGCCAGATTATTCGACAGCCAAGCCAGCACCAGCGGACTACATGGAAATGCTCCAACGGCCACGAAGAATGTACCCGCGTACTTGACTCCGTTGCTGCTACTCGCAATCTGCATGATGTAGCCAATCGCGGCGAGGGTGAGTCCGACCAGGATCAATGGACCACGCATTTTGATGCGGTCGGAGGTCGAAGCGAAGATGATGACGGACAGGAAGGCGAGGAAGTTGGGCGGCACGGTGAATAGTTGTGCCGTGACGTTGGTGTAGCCCAGGCCTTTGATGATGGAGGGGAGGAAGAGGGAGTAGCTGTAGATGGGGATGAGGATGAGGAAGAAGTTGAGGGACATGGCGAGTGTGTTGACGTTGAGGAGAGCAAAGCGGACCTGCGACACAGCCGAAGTTAGTACACATGATCGAGTATGTTTCCTTCTTGGCAGAAACGAACTTCTTGCCAATTGAACCGCTCGTGCTCAACACCAGCATGCGTCGTCGCACCTCCAAGGTCGTCGCTCAAGCGCTGGACAGTCTGCCACTGCTCCTCTTCAGTCAAGAATTTCGCGGATCCAGGAGTATCCGGCAAGAAGAAGAACGCAACCGCCGCAACGCAAATCGTGACTGCGCCTTCGACGAAGAAGATCCACGGCCACTTATCATAGCCATGAAACTCAATCTGCGCCAATCCGGTAGCCAGTAGTCCTCCAAACGCTCCAGAAAGCGGCGCCGCACAGTAGAACACTCCAAGCCTGAACATCAACTTGTGCCTGGGGTAGAACATGCTCAAGTAGAGAATGATACCGCCAAACATGCCACCCTCGCAGGCTCCGAGAAGCATGCGGCACACGATCAGACCGGCGAAGTTCTGCACGAAACCCATGCAGGTTCCGACGACACCCCAGGCCATGGCCAGGATGGGAAGGTAGCGGCCGCCGCCTACGACCTTCAATAGCCAGTTGGAGGGTACATCGAGGAGGACATAGAGGATGTAGAAGACTGTGAGGGAGATGTTGTAGCGATTTCCCGTCAGATTTAGGTCCGTTATTAGGCCATCAAGTTTGGCGTTTCCTGTGATTTCCGAGCATGATTAGGCCATGTACTTCCTGCAGAAACAAGTCGCACTCACCGATATTGCTTCGATCGATGAAGGCGAGGAGCCATAGAATAAAGATCCAGGGCAGGATATGCCAGTCCAGTTTCTTGATAATTCGTGCCTCAGCTTCCGGATCGTGAACAAGTTCTCTTTTCCTAGGCGAGACTTCTTTCTCTTCCAATTCGCGCACGTCGGCTTTCTCAATAGGCGAGTCCATCCTTGATCAGTAGTCTGCGCTGGCCCAGCACAACAGAAAGGATACAGGAAAGAAGATGTAACGAAGCAATATCAGGCAAGAAGAGCAGTGAGCTGCCTCGAAAGAACATGCAGAACATTCAACAATCCGTCCCTACCTCACTCGCGGTCGTGCAAAGAGACCCCGAAGTCCGAAGCCAAGCTCACCAATTCTTGACGGCACTTGAACTTGCTTCATTTAACCCGTCCAATTGATGCTCAAAGGTGCGCGAAAGACTCCACTGCGCAAAGGATCGCGCATCGCCACCCTGGTTCGAAGACCCTCGGGTGTCCACTTCCCCTCGAGTCCCCCGCAGTGCTGCCTTTCCGTTTCTGCCAGGGTCTTCGGTTCGGTGCTCCTCGAGGCGAGATGACAGATCTTACATTGTTCTCGCTGAAGTCCGGTCGCGGGGAAGAAGTCGGAGCATAGAATCGCACTCGTTCATTCGCCATGGCCGCGCTTCTCCTCTGCAGCGAAGACGTGGCCCCGGGTGGGATCATCGAAAGTGATAAGTTAATGATGGGAAGTGAAGTCCGCAGATCCCCACGCTGAGACTCCACGCGAGGCAAACGAGAAAAGCTTGCCTTCCGCGCTCTCCGCTTCTCCAGAGTGCTTGGAATTGCTTGATGGTTTTGATGCCTGAGGCGGGCTGCAAGATTTGCTCTTCGACGTCCTTCGAGCACGTCCGCCAGCACAAGTTTCCGTGCTGTGTGTCTATGATGAGATGTAGGGGGAAGAGATCTTGTCTCAATCAGCCCGAGACTCCACGCGCGCAGCCTCAGGCAGCAGCGAAGCGATCCTCCACTAAGACCAATCGACATATGAATGCAGTCAACCGCCGGATCGCCATGCGAGAGATCTCGACACACTGTAATCGCCATAGCAACATGACATCAACTCATTCGCTTCCCAAACGACCGGAGAAATCGAGACATCGTTGGTCGGAGTTCCGCGGTTGATGAGCAACGGTCAAGTCACTTCTACCGATGGTCTATCGAAGCGGAAGCAACGGCGACGTTTGAGAGAGCAAGTGGACTGCCGATCGTACCTGATCGGTCGTGGAGATTATGCGAAGTGCCCAAGACGGGTAATGCAATGTGATGACGATGGTTGTGCTTGTCGGGTCACGATTGTGGTCTGTAAATTTTGTACAACGACGAGTCCAGAGTCCGCTGATGAGCACAACACCTTTGTAGCTCAAAAGGTATCATCGTCCCAATCACCCGCCCTTTTTACCACACTCGGACTCGCCTCCAACTCCAGCTCAAAGTCATCCCCTTCAATATCATCCGTATTGTCCGCTCCCGCCGTCATCAGCAGATCCTCGACGATACGCTTACTCGCCTCCCTCGCTGGCGTCTGCATCAGTCTCGACTGCGGCACATGAAATTGCATCGTCTTGGGCGGTGACATTTCTGGCAGATCATCGTCATCATCGCTGTCGTCGAAGGTATATGTCCTGTCGCGGGTGGAGGCATAGGTCTTATCTTGAGGCGAGAAGAGTTGGCGGCCAGTAGACGTTGTGGGAGCATTTCCCCCAGCGACTGGTTTTCGAGCTGATGCCATGACAGAGAGGCCGGGTGTTCGAGGGGCGGTTTTCGCGGGCGAGAAGAAGTCGCTGCGGAGTTGAGGGGCGGAAATCTCGGGCGAGGATTGTGGTGAGTCGTCCCAAGGCGCGGATTTGGTTGCTGTCCCCGGTGTGGCTTTCTTGTGGGCGGGCTTGGGTTGCTTGCGTTGCGTGAGAGGGGTGGCCTGAACGCGGTAGTTCTTGTCGAGGACACGATGCATCAACGGATCGTTGTTCTGGCGTGTATTGAAGGCCGAGGGCTGATAGGCGGATTCTGGCTCGAAAGGAGAGGATTGGAAGTTCAACGCGGATGGCATGCGCGGTGTGCTTGGCTGCTCCGAGTCCGGATCATTGCCCATCTGGGTACGTCCGGTGTATTTCCTGGGGGTCGGCGACTTGTAGGACGATGCTGCACTTCTCGCACTCCTTGCACTTCTCCCAGCAGATCCTCTCCTGGTCGTCGGCGTGAGCTTAGGGGTCGACTGCACGCCCGTGACCTGTGACGGGGAGTCCACGCTGAAGTCTTCCCCATCCGCATTGTCCAGGTCCGCACCGGTCACCGTGCTCTCGTCTCGGTCGGAGGGTGTCTGGAAAGAGTCGTTCGTCTCCGTATGTGTGACCTCTTCCTCTTGCGCCTCCTCGTATCCTGACAGTGAAACATTGGCCGATGCCTCGAAGAATTGCTTCCAGAACTGTGCGATCGTCAGACCTTGCACAACGCCTCTGCGCCAAGTTGGTCATACCTTTGATCCCTCCCAGACCTCACCACTATGCTTCGCATACTCTTCCACAATTGGCAAGATGCTGGAAGTCACAATGCGATGCGCCTTGCTGAAGTTGCTGTCAATCTCCTGAAGGGTCAAGGTGATTTGCTGCTCCAGCTTCTCCAGCTCCTCAGTGAGAGTCAGACTTCGTTGCCCCATCGATCGCGACATGCTGGCCATCCGAGTGCGCTCGTTCCGCCTGCGAAGGCTGTATGGTCAGGCCGACAATGCGACAAAGGCGCAGACGCGCTCGACGTAGACGCGACAGAGTTTGGTGGGGTTGTCGTCTCGCTCGACGAGTCATGCAGTCACAGCTTCCCCTCGCTTGGCTTCGGCTGATCTTCTCCTTCAACCAACGTCACCCGTCAACGACCCGATTGTCGGAGCTCTCCTCATCCTTACGGAGCTCGGTGCTGCGGAGGAGTCGTCTGCGGGAATCTCGCAATGGCGGAACAGATGAGGAGTACCTACGCCTTAAGCCGAATCAGGAGATTTCCCAGACTTTCCTCGCTTGAGTGGGTTGCCTCTGACGGCAATTGTACGATGTTGATCGTAGCTGTATAAAGTCTCCCGCTGCCCAAGAGAATAGGTCTAGGTATTCCATTCTCCTGCTGTCTCCTTCTCACCCTTTCCCCCCGCCGCCTGAGTATCGAGAACATTCCCTAGTTCAGACCGCAATAACCAAAATCCCATAGCTGTCACCATGGGGTTCGTTCGCCCTCTGCCTTCCGACATCTCTCTCCTCCTAACAACTCCTCCAGTCGAGTAGCAATCGTAACCGGCTCCGCCCGTGGAATCGGCAAAGCCATCGCCCTCCAACTCGCCACGGACGGCTACGACGTAGCCGTAAACGACATCCAAGCGAACAAGGACATCGCCGAGGAAACGGCCAAAGAAATCGAAGCGCTCGGCCGAAAGTCCACAGTCGTCCTCGCGGACGTCTCCAAGCTCGCCGAAGTCGAAGCCATGATCCAGAAAGCCGTCGACGACCTGGGTCCGCTGAATACGTTCATCGCTAACGCTGGTATCGCTCAGGTCAAAGGCCTGCTGGAATTGACGGAAGAGGACTTCCAGCGCATGTTTGCCGTCAACGTCTTTGGCGTGCAGAATTCCTGTCAAGCGGCGGCGAAGCAACTCATCAAGCAGGGGAATTGCAGAGCTGATGCTCCTGGAAAGATTGTGACGGTACGTGTCAACCCTCGCCTTCCAGTTCCCATTGCTCCAAGAGCTGATGTCATACTGTACAGTGCGCCAGCATCGTCGCCTTCAAACCCTTCCCGCTATTGTCCCACTACTCCGCCTCCAAATGGGCGGTCCGCGGACTAACGCAAGCATATGCGATGGAACTCGCGGACCACCACATCACCGTTAATGCATACGCGCCAGGTATTGTTGAAACCATAGATGTGTCTTAAGGTATAAAGTACTCAACTATAGCAGGAATCGTCGGGACAGCGATGTGGGACCTTATCGACCAAAAATTGGGAGAAGCGACGGGTGCGAAGCGGGGAGAGACGATCAAGAAGTATAGTAAGTCGCTATTCTTACTGGAATCGTGTTATTGGAGGGATGAATCCTGACGGATGTTGCTAGCTCACGACTTGATCGCACTGAAGAGGACGTCTACACCGGAAGATGTCGCGAAGTTGGTGTCGTTCTTGGGAGATCCAAAGTCGGATTATGTGACTGGACAGACTCAGGTTGTGGATGGAGGGATTATTTTCACTTGAGGGAGGCATGAAGGCCGCTGTTGTCATGTACATAACGGAGGAAACATGTCTTCGTCGCACCAGACAGAAGCACAGCTGGAGTCGTAGAAATGAGATACGTCCAAAGTTGTCTAATCCACTCGTATCTTCATCATGAAAGGAACTGAAAGACCTGTCAAAGCATCTCAACCCCTCCAAGCATCCTTCCACGACAAGCATAGAGTCCATTTGTTCGTACCTCATCCTCTTCATTGCTAAACGAGTGGACAGCAGAACGTCAGCTCTGTACGATAGCCTAGTAAGCCACTTTCCAGATCGAAGCCGCCAAAACCACAGTGCGCCTCCCTCCCCCACCACGCCTTTCACCCTCCCTCCACCGAACAAGAAAGCAGCAAGAACAAAAAGCACAGTCCCGACAAGAACACCCCATCAGTCAACAAGCACACGCAAAGTGGTATATCCCTCCTGATTTCTCCCCAGTACCTCCGAACAGTCCCTTTCAATGGCCAGAACACAAAACACGCAGAATTTCATGACTTTTTCTTTTCTCCCTTGACATCGCACATGGGTATTTGGTTTCAACAACAGTGAAGTGCAAAAGTAGCAAAAACAAAAACGCCAGCAAAGTCAAAGCAGAAAATCAACACACACTGCAAGCCGCTCGCCAATCGTAAGCGCTCTCTTTTGGTATTCGTTAGGTCGCAACATAAAATCAATGCGGGGGCCCAATCGGGGCCGGGTATCCTGTAGTAGCAGCAGCCGATCTCGCAGCAGAAGTCGTAGATGTAGTAGTGGCAGTAGTTCTGGCGGTAGTCTTCGCATTGCCAACAGACTTGGGGCGAGAGATAGGCGCTTGCAAGCCTTCAGCGGGCGTGAGGGAGGCCTTTCCGGCACCCGACGAAGACGAGAACCCGTCCTTGTGAGATTCGTACTTGGGTGTCACGTCGCCGTTGCTGGCGCCTGCCACCGTGTCGCCCCGGTGGCCGTTGACCATGCCGAGACCGGGTATCATGGGGGTGTTAAGAGAACTCGTGGACGCGTTACCGTTGGCGCCAAAGGGGAATTTAGGGTCGTAGGCCCCGGAGAGGGAGTTGGAAGAGGTGTTGGGACGGCTGCTCGCGCTGGCACCGGCGCCGGTGAAGGAGCCCCAGCTGTTAGCGTGGGCGTGGCCGCCGTTCTGTTGATCGTGCTCGAGGTCGATGCCGGAGTCATTCCAAGGGTTGCGGTAGCCGGAATCGCGGGACTCCATGCTGACGAGGGAGGCTTTGGATGCGTTGTTGGAGGCGTGCATGAAGAGGGAGGCCGGTGAAGCCGACCCGTTCTTGCGACGGCGTTCCATAAACGAAGTGAAAGAGGACATGCTGCCGGGCTTGCGGAGCTTGTCGAAGATGGAGCTACGAGTGCTGTCGTCACCAAAGGTCGTGCGAGTCGGCGATTCGGTCGTAACGGGTGGCTCGGCGCGCTGGAGCAATTTCGACTCGAAGAAGGGCATGTTGTCTTCGAAGGAGTCGGATTTCGGACGAGGAATTGCACCCTTGACAGTGGTCTGGTCGAGACCACGAGACATCAGAGGCAAGAGCAGGAAGTCGATGGCGTCTTTCAGGCCTCCGGCATTGTTTCGCGTGTAGCTGAGAACAAGACGCTCGAAAGTCACGTCCTGATCACCAACCTTCTGCACTTTCGGCTCATTGACAGCTACTTCGACAACGTACTGGTCTTTCAGCTTTTGGGCGGTGTCCTGTCGGAATTCGGCCGACTTGAGGAATTTGTGCAACTCCTCGTTGGAAGGGAACTCAATGTCATGAGTCTCTGGCACCATGCCTAGAAATTCATCAACAGCCTGCGGCACCTGGTACTCAGGTCCAGACACAGTGATGATGTCGCTCGCCTGCTCGGTGCCTGGGAAGGTGATCTTGCAATTCCACTTCTTCTCCAGTTCCTCGATCTCTTGCATGCGGGAGATCAGTTCGCGATGGTACAGGCGATCGACCGGGATGTGCTCGGAGACAAATTCAGCATCAACCTTCTCGACCATGTCCATGATCTCCTGCTTGACCAGCTCGAGGTTGTCGGCATTGCGAGCCGGAGTACGGCATATGACATTGTCGACCTTGATGTCATCATCGTCCTTGCCGATGCCGCCGCGATCCATGGCGTTGGAGAACTTGACGAAGACGGAATACTTCTTCATGATGCGCTGAATATGCTGGCCACCAATACCGATGATTCGCTTGTGGTACTGATCCGGGACATGGAACGAGATCGAGGCCGGCATCTCCAACTCCACCAAGTCCAAACCATTCTTCGTGGCCTCGTACTGTGCGCCACGAACATCGATGTAGAAGTTGTACTCGTTGAAGCCGTCGAACACGATCTGGACGTTGCTCTGGCTCATGATCTTGTTGATCTTGCCGTTCTTCTTGCCGCTCACGAATTCCTTGTGCTCGTTGGCAAGCTCCACTTTGACTCGGAGAGTTGACTGAGCCTTCTTGACGAATGGCAGGGTGTTGATGATTGACATCGCCGCTTTGACCGCATCGTCGCTACCGTTGATGTGGAAGTTGAGCTTCTCAAATGTGATCTCGGATCCAGAGTTGATGCAGATATCCGGAAGCATAGCACGGATGTCTGAAGGCGTTGGCTGACGCTGAGACGGATCTGGGTGCGTGACCCACCACGAAGCGCTGTAGAATTGACCGGCGAGTCCCATGATCTCGCGAACAGTACGTTCAACATTCAAGATGTCGGTAGCCTGTACACGAAGCACGCCGCTGTGGTTTCCAAGAGGTGGTAGCAGCACGTACGAGCCGTTTGCTTCGATGATCTTGCGGATCTTGTCCAGTCTCTCAAGAAGGATGTAGTCCACCTTACTCGTTGTGATCTGGACATCCTTCACAAAAGTCTTGCAGTTCAGAACCAGATCGTGAAGTCTCTTCTTGGCTTGAAGGATGTTATCCATGTGATCTCCGGTGATAATGATCTCGTCCCTAGCACGAAGTGGTACAGAGCCAGGAGGAGTGTATCCAAAGACCGTGGGAAACATTGGCGGAAAGTAGATGGCCGTGCCCGTAGCCGATTCGATCATCTTGATGTTCCTCCTGTGGCGTCCAGCAACCAGACTGTGCAAAGAAAGCTCCAATCGGATGGTATCGACCTGGCGTTGCAGGATTTGATCAATCATGATCAAAAGTCGGGTTTTTGCATTTTCCGAGCTTTCATTGTCTCCATATACGTGCAGTCGTAGCCTGTGATCCATGCTCTTCTCCATACCACCCGTGAAGCTGACTGAATCCGAATCCTTTCTTCTTGCCTTGGATTCGAGGAGGAAGATATCAGCTTTAGTCTGATCGGCAATGTCGTCCATGTGATTGAGTATATCGGCTCGAGCACCCTCCTGGCCCTTGGGAAAGACGATTTCGCGGTCGATATCGACGGTCTCGCAGCGCTGTAGATTTGGTCAGTCACGCGCACAACGTATCCATAACCAGTCTCCATACCAGAGTAATCGGCGTCTCATTCAAGATCTTGGCACGCATCTTGTGAACCATCTCGGCATCGCCGGAGATGCACACATTCGTGACCAAGGCCGTGAGAGGACCTCGCTGCATGCCAGGAACTGGCTTCGGCTTCGAAGATGTCACCGTAGCGTTGACTCGCTCTCCGGTGCCCTCGCTCAGCTGCTTACACAAACTGCGTAGAGTCTCCACATTCCGGGTATGTATAGGCAGAGCATGATTCGGTGTATCCTCCGCAGCTCCATCAGGATGTATCCATTTTTGATAGGCACCCGTGCTGCTGTACAGCACATCCTCCTTGTCCGGACCGGGTAGATTCGAGTGGAAAGGCACGTTGAAGGACAAGTTGACCGGATGACCAGGCAAGGCGGGATTTGGGCTCATCGAAGCAGCACCGGGCATGACACGCTTATTGGGCGGTATCATCGGTCCATCCTGCTGTCGTCCGAAGCCCATTGAGGGCGTCATCTTGTTCTCCCAGCCATGACGTACGGAGCCGGTGAAGTTGGAGATCTTGTGCATGCTCTTAGAGTCATTCACACCGCAGGAAGGCGGTGGGAAGTAGCGGGATCGAGTCTCGGAGGATCGCGGTCGGAGTGGGGAGAGTGAGTGCTATCAGCTCGCGGATAAAAGTGCGTTCGACGCGCTGAAAGGCCGGATGGATCGAAGCGAAGGCAGATAGCAGAGAGAACGGAAGATTGGAAAACAACGCCGCTGCACCTCGTCAAGAGCTTGCAGTCATTCCTTAGGGGGTTTGGTGAATTGGTGGGTGCAAAGGGTGGATGGGTGAGTGAGTGGTCGAGTGAGTGAGTGAGCGGGTTGTTGTGTGGTGTGCAGACGACTCGAGGTGTGCGGCGGTCAAGGCCTCAGGCAAGCAAGAAGGAAGCCACGACCGACCAACGTCAGCCCGTTTCCATGAAAATGCATCAAGGCGAGAAAACAGCACGTATGTCAAACCACTGTTTCTTGTTCATCATCATGGCTTCGATCGACGGGAACAACGAAGAGCTGACTCTTGCTCAAACATGCTTGCATATGGGGTCTCCTGTCAGACTTTGGAGCCGTCTTGACTTTGTACTGTGCTATGTGCTACCCGTTTGAGTTGTGCCACAAAGCTTCGTTCGGAAACGAGGCGTTGGCTCAATCGAGCGAGAGAGTACATCCTATACTTCCATGTTGATTTGAACCCAAACGTCTCGTAGAAGCTCAGTCGTAGTGCACTTGTAAATGGAGAGCACTTCAAGTGCCTCTGCTGTACTTGCTGGTGTTGATTAGACCTTTATTCAGCCAACAAACAACGGCCAGCCCCTAAAATGCTCTCTATGCTGCCAACCGCACTCAGTGTACTAAATACGCCTAGAGCGCCTCAGATGTAGCCATGCTGCCAGAGTCGCCGGCAGAAAGCCCGCAAGTGCTTCCCTCTCCCTCTGCTCTCTCCGATAGCGAGTGACCTGCATTCACCTCCAACGCCTCCAATGAAGCCATGCTAGGCAGAAACACGCGACGGGACTTCCGCAAAATGCTCTCATACTGTCAATCGCCGCTAGCGTATTTCATTCACCTTCGACGCCTCAGTCGCAGATATGCCGAGCAGAGAATAGCCGTCGAACAGCTCACCAATGCTCCCCATGGTACTGATCGTGTTCAACGCATCGCATCCGTAAGTCGCGCATCCGTCATGACCGCGCAGACCAGAGAGCAACGCTCTTTTCATTCAACGCTACACCCCAATCTCATGCTCATGCCGCCGCACCCAATGCTTCGGCTGTTCTCCAGCGCCGCAAATGCAGAAACAAACACAATCGCCCAAAATTTGCTGTCGTCAAGCAATCCGCCTTCCCGCGTCCCAAAGAACCAGCCACTTCACCTTGGTCGTCGCCACGAGAAACTTCCGTCCTACTCAGCACCTCCTTCACTGGTACCGATGCTCCTGCGGCGCCTGTCGGATTTCCCTCGGATACACCTCCTGACCATTCTGGTCCACGTACCTCACCTGCTGCGGCGGTGGCTGCGGAGCTTGGCTGTACGCGCGCGGCAGAGCAATGGCGCCGTGGTCGTAGCCTGGCATGACGCTCATGGACCTCATCCCTGCGACTGGCGGAGCATCTGGACGAGCGTACTGGGTTGGAACAACACTGGCCTGGCGGGAGTACGCATTCGGAGCCTGGGCGCTCATATTCGGACGGACACTGTAGCTCCTCTGTGGGACGTACAATGGAGATGTCGGTGCAGCCGGGGCGGATGGCGGTGGCACTTGCTCGTAGCGAGGACTGGATTGGTATACTGGCGAAGTGGGAGCTTCCATGTAGCGCACTTCCTGCTGTTCCACTGGTCGAGTGGCATACTGGACCGGGTAGCCGTGAGCATCGACGTACTGCACTTCGGAAGTCTGTCTGCGGCTTGGAGGGGGGTTGAGAGGGTCGTATGGATCGCCTGGAGGAATTGGTGGCATACCATGTCCGATGATTGCGCGAGACTGCGATCGCTCGTAGCCAAGCTCGACGGGTGCAACAGAAGCCTTCGAAGCCATGACTGGTGGTGGTGTTCGGGCAGCAGGCACGGCTGCGTAGTATTTGTTGCCGTATTGGTCCATCACAAGTCGGCGAGGAAGAGCAGCGGGGGGAGGCATCATAGCCGGACTCTGGGCTCTAGCATACGGATCCTTGTACTGCTGGACCTGTGGCGAAGAGCGGTACTGCTCAGCGTGCACATATTGAGCCGGCGACTGGTCTTGATACTGAGGCGCACGAACTTCGACTGGAGCCATGGAGGACCGCGAGTACCGAGGATCGCCGTATGTCATCGAGACGGTGCGCTGGGACGCTGGAGAATGCAATTGCTGTGCGGGCGACTGAGGACGCTGTGCGTAATGAAGGCTTGCTACTCGTCTCAAATCCTGGTTGTCCCTCTGAGCAGGACGATACGCCGCAGGAGAGGCGACTCGGACGACAGTAGGAGATGGCTGGGCGTATTCGTATCGCAAGGTCGATTGAGGCTGATCGATGTACTGAACCTGAGGAGCGTACCGGGGAGTCACAAGCTCGAGATTGCCAGGCCGCTGTTGGTACACAGGCACTTCAGCCATCTGTCCGAACGGTGGGGGCGAGATCGGCTCGGCTTTGATGCGCGGCTCACGATACATTGGTGATGGAGGTGAAACTGCAGCATTGTTCCTGTCCCGCTTCTTCTTCGACTTGGACGATGGCTCACTGTCCCGCTTCCGCTTCTTATTGCGCCGCTTCTTGTTGCTCACGCCTGCACCGTTTCCTGGTGGCGAAGCTGTGCTTGCACGAGAATGCATGTTCTGCATAGCACGAGGCTTGTGCACGACTTCCGGACGACCATTGATTAGTTCGAGCTCAACATTGGGTCCTTTTGCGACTGCGAGTGGCGACACACGGTTCGGCTGAGGAGCGGCGAGATGGGTGAGATGGTTTCTGATGATCGGTACTCGTGGAGAAGACTGGAAGCCCGCCAGTGGCTGGTATGGCGTTGCAGCATTACTGTCCTGGGTGATCTCTTCCGGCTCATAATCGGAGTCGTCATCCTCCTCCACCTGGGTGTCCTGGGTGATGTCCATGAAGCCACTGTTGTCGTCGAACGCATCAAACGCACTGGCATCGGGTGGGGCATACTCATCGTCATCCTCATCCTCAATCTCGACGGGAGCTTGGCTCGCAGACGTTGGTTGTGGTTGGGTGTGGGTCTGTGAAGCGAGAGGAGCCTTGCCTGAGACCGGAACTTGTGCTGCGAGCCCGGACTGGCCAGCGGCTGTCCGCGAGACATCTGCAGCGCGGTCAGAAGGCTTACTTGCGCTGGCAGGGGACGACCATTCACTTTCGACTTGACTGGAATAGTAGTCGTTCTCGTCGAACGACGTACTGGCACCAGCACTCTCTGGCCTCGTCTCTGCCTGGAAGCCGGACACATGGGGTACACGCTCGAGAACTTTGCTCAGTGTGGCTGTGTGGTCTATAGCCAAAGGGCCCATCTCGTTGATGACATCTCGGTAGGGCGAATTGTTCTTGCGGTCGACTTGTGCCCGCAGCTCTGCCTCCAAGTTCCGGCGCTTGATGTACGCCTCTGCCTTCACCAAGCTCTCTGCTTTTTCTAAGAACAGCGGATTGAACTGTGCGGAAGACACGCGACGAGGAGCTCCGTTCATGACCGATGTTGTGGTGACCGCGTGTAGTCCTGGTAAGGTGGATGGAGGTGCCATGGCTGATGATGGCGGAGGCTGCTGCGTGCGATTAGTAGCCTCACTGCTGGGAAGCGATGGCGAGCCGCTGTTATCGGCGGTTTTGTTGCGTTGCTCTGCGCCTGCAGCGAGAGCGTCTGTTTTGTTCAAAGCTTTCAGACGCTCGATCGCTGCCGCGGACAATTTGAACTGCGGGTGCGAGCCAGCGAGAACAGCGTCGCGAACGCGTAGCAGCTGGTCGTACATATGCTCATCTTCCGCCTGTGTGGGCGATGCATGTCCGTTCGCCATCGGCCTCGCGCTGACATTGCGCGCCATCTTTCAAGCTCTTTCTTTTCGATACAACCGATCCCTACAGTCTGTACTCGTTCATGGCGAGCAATGAGCGAAGGCGTATCAGCGAGGTCAAGAGTGGCGGGTTGCAGTCGACAACAAGCAGCAAAGGTCGCGTGTATGCGGCAACATGCAGGACACGTCTCTGATGCTGATGATGTTGTATTCACGAAGCCAGTGGGAGGAGGTCGAGGAAAGTCAGGTCACCCTTGCACAGTGACCCTGCAGATGCAACTTCCTCGAGATTTGGGTTCAGGTTCGGCCGCGAATCTCCCGGCCCCCGGGCGTGCTGCAATGGTTGGACTAGACAAGTGACGCTGTTACTCACACCTTCGTTGGAACACCTTTGTTCCGGCAAATCGTCCTCTTGATTCCTTCCTCACACTGCTACCCAACTCTATACACGGTCTGCGAGCAAGATGGCTTCGAATGGCACCTCCAACGACAAGCCCGACAATCGAAAGCGGTTCTTCTTCGACATCGACAACTGCCTCTACCCGAAATCGTACAAAATCCACGATATAATGGCCGACCTGATCGACGAATACTTCCAAACACACCTCTCCCTGTCCGCAGAAGAAGCCACCGAACTGCACCAAAGATACTACAAAGACTACGGCCTCGCCATCGAAGGACTCGTCCGCCACCACAAAGTCGATCCCTTGGAGTACAACGCCAAAGTCGACGATGCATTGCCACTGGAAGACATCATCAAGCCGGATCCAAAGTTACGGAAACTGATTGAAGACATCGATCGGGAGAAGGTCAAGCCGTGGTTGTTTACGAATGCTTATGTTACGCATGGGAAGCGGGTGGTTAAACTACTTGGGATCGATCACCTTTTCGAAGGTATTACTTACTGCGACTATGGTGCGGACAAGTTGCTTTGCAAGCCGGATCCGGACATGTTTGCGAAAGCGATGCGAGAGTCGGGAGCGACTGACCGGTCGCAATGCTATTACGTCGGTATGTCACTGAACGGATCCTTGAGAACATCGATGCGAGAGAAGCTAACTCTGTATGTGTCCAGATGACTCCGGATTGAACGCGGTCGGTGGCAAGGTATATGGATGGCATACTGCACATCTCGTCGAACCGTGCGTGAAGTCACCGCCGGAGCCTCTCGGAAACTATCAAATATCAGATCTGGAAGAGCTGCGGACCATCTTCCCAGAGTGCTTCAAGTCCGAGTGAGAGCTGAGCATATTGAACGTCCGTAATCGAGACTACAATCTAGCCTCAAACGTGTGCCAACGGTTGGAGATCCCTCGGACCGCTACTGGAGTACAGGTCATTGCCTCTGGACATCATATCCTCAGTGTGACGAAGCATGAATTAGAGCCGGATCGCAGAAATCGAGTAGAGTAGAATGCCACTTTAGGTCTATACGATAGAAGAGGCGTGTCGTAGCCATGTACAGTACGCTCGCCGCAAGAACACTTACTTCTGCTCCTGGTCAGAAGCACCAGTCCCAGCACTCTCCCACCCTTCATCCTGCTTATTTTGCCCAGGGCTCACCCTCTTGTCATCCTCAGGACTCACCCTCTTCTCATCCTCAGGAACCCCCGTACTCTCATCCTCAGAACCCCCCTTCTCCTCGTCTTCAGAACTCCCGTCCTTCTCATCCCCAGAGCTCCCTTTCTTCTTCAACGACTTCCGATACTCCTTCCACAACTTCGACACCTTCTGCCCATCACAACACTTCTCAAACAGCTTCCTCTCATCATACTTTCCCTCCCTCAAACAACCATTGATAGCCCTCACCGTTCCCGGTCCAAACCTCTGCTCCAAATACTCGAGAAAATAGCCCGTATGCTGATACCCACCATCCCACTCGCCCTCCGCCTCCTGCTTCCAATGCGCCGCCGCCAAGCCCGCCCGTAGCCTCACCCAGTCCGCAATACCCTCAATCAATCCTCCCGAGCAAGATCCCTCCGCGTCCCACTGGAAGCAATGCACCAATTCATGACACAGCACCCCAAGCAGCTCATGTCTTTGATCGGCACGCGGTCTGTTGATGTAATTCGAATTGAAATGGATCTCCTTGTGGTCGCTGTCGAGCTCTATTCCGGTCGTGTACGCTACGCCATCCATGGAGCGTATGATGAGCGTGACGGAGCGGGTTCCGGGACGGTGGCAAGATGGGGTGTAGAGGAGGTTTAGCACATTTTGGACTTGGGTTTCGAAGTCTTCGCTGGCTTTGATGTTGGAGAGGAAGATTGCAGAGCCGTCGTGGGAGAGGTCGTTTAGTTGGAGGCGGAGAGTAGGGGTTTTGAATTTGTGTTGGCGGATGGGCAGGGTTGATGGATTCGGGGAGGAGAGCTGTTGGACTAATTGGGGAATGACGGGCATTGTTGCGGTGTTATTTGCTGGATCGGAGTTGGAGATGTCGTTCCGCGGTAGAGGATGTTCTTATACGTATGCTTGGTCGATGTTCACATGCCACGGTCCAGTCATCCAGGTAAGGAAGGCAGACAATCCGAGCACAGGGATTCTGACGTCGATTCAAGCCGGAGATGCCGGGTTTGGGAGGCTTGGTGCCTGACTTTGGCGACAGAGCGAAAGTCGACTCGAAGTGGACAGCGACTAATGGTCCATTTGGTGCTCGTCAAGGCAAGGCAACGATTCAAAATGTACATATGTTCATGTATTCTACTAGACCTGCTCGAGACAAATCGCGCATTGAATTGATTGGACGACAGGGGCCGAATCGTCACAGCAACGACCGTGCATCTACTAGCTCCAATAACTCTATTCTGGAGACACACTGCGCGCGGACAACACTACCAAGCAACAACCATCTTGGACTTTTGGACATACACCACGGTTTTCTCCCTTCAGCAACACGCGCGCCCGCCATGGACCAGCAGGCTGCGACCCTGCTGAGCATTCTCAAACGTCCAGCCGCACCGTCCGACTCGAAGATCAACCAGCTGAACGCGCTGAAATCCGACATCAAACATTACCGCGTGCCCGAGACCGCGCAGTCGACCATCTTCGAATGTGTCCGCCTGGCAATTACCCAACAAGCATCCGCGACGCTCGCGAGCACTGCATTCTCCACCCTTGGCCATCTCCTCAAGCGTCTGAAGATCCAAGATGCATCTGGTCAAGCAATCCGCCAGCTTGCGCCGAAGCTGTTTCCTGCCCTTCAAGAGCGCATGGGAGATTTGCGCGAACCAGTCCGCAGTTCTGCGTCACAAGCTTTGACTGAGCTATACTCGATCTTCCCGACCGACGTGGAACAGATTGTGCTTGATGAGGCTATCGGAGGGAACAATGGCCGCGCAAAGGAGACCGGGATGAAATGGGTGGTGAACATGCACAATGAGCAGGCAATGCCGTTCAAGGGATACGCTTCATCGATTGTTGCGCGGTTGGAAGATGCCGATGGACAAGTCCGCGAGACAGCAAAGACAGTATTAATTGAACTCTTCAGCAATGCGCCAGACCGAGCGAAGACGGATCTGAAGAAGCAATTAATCGCTCATGGGGTACGACTTTCTATCGCAAGTCAGATTCTGGCCGCTTTGGAGTCCGGTTCAAGACCGCAGGAGAACGATACCGACATGAGTGCCTCAACAAGATCACTCCCTGGCGCTGAGCACATTGCGCATTTCGCGGAGGAATTGAAGAGCGAGGCTGCCCAACCACCACCTCAAGAGATTGTCCCTATGGATCCGATATACGTACACACCCAGAGAGAGCTAGAGGATGCGTTTCGAGAGATGCAGCCACACTTTGAAGGGAGAGAGTCTGAGCAGAATTGGATGCTGCGGGACAAGTCTGTCCTCAAAATCAGAAGGCTACTCAAGGGCAACGCAGCGAATGAGTTCCACACTGCTTTTATGGCCGGTGTCAAAGGCTCGGTTGAGGGCATCCTCAAGGTCTCCATGTCCTTGCGGACAACAATGTCATCAAATGGCTGCATGCTGGTGCAAGAACTTGCGAAGACTCTAGGACCCGCGCTCGATCCTCACGTTGAGATTCTCCTGCAAGCATTTATCAAGTCAAGCGCCGCCACAAAACACATTGCAGCTGAGAACGGCAGAATCACCGCCGGCGCAATTTTTCAGAACTGCTCATATCACGTCCAAATGATGCGGCATATCTGGCAGGCCGCGCAAGAGAAGAACGCCCAAGTACGGCAGTACGCACCTGAGTGGCTGATGATTATCTTGAAACGTCAAGCAAGCTACAGAAACAGCTTTGAGAATTCTGGTGGGCTCGAGCTTGCAGAGAAGTGCATCAAGAAAGGTCTGGATGATGCGAATCCAAAGGTCAAGGAAGGCAATCGTGTCGCTTATTGGGTATTCGCGAAAACGTGGCCCGACAAGGCTGACGCGATCATGTCGAAGCTTGATCCAAAGATGAAGGCAGCGCTTGAGAAGCACCCTGGCAATCCACACGCGGCCCTTCATGCATCGCATCCTGCTGTCGCACAGATCGCGAGGCCGGCCGGGACCAACAGTCGAACAGCGCTGAGAGAGATGCTGGAAGAGAAGAGAAAGGCAAAGACTGCCGGTAAAGTGCCACCTCGAGCAAACTCAGCGATGGCGGACATCTCACCTGTGAAGAACACGAGATCCACACCTTTGAATGGGAGCACTCGTGCACCTTCAAACCTATCCAAGGTTACGAACCGTACCGTGTCGACAACATCCAATGCCTCTGCAACCGCGGATCCGCCTACAGCCACGAAGAAGGGTAGTTCTCTCATGTCTGGACCAGTACGGCGTCCACGGAAAGCAGAACCGCCTCGGCCACAGACTGCAGATCCGTACAGCTCAAGAAGAATGCTTCGACCAGAAACGCCTGCGAGCAACGCAAGTCCGGCCGGTAGTCCAGGTAAAGGTACCGGTGCCTCGAAGGTTTCGCTCGCGACATCGACGACCAGCGCTGTTAGGAACAGAGCGAAGCTTGATGCCGCAGCAGGGAGTCCTAGTGGAAGCCCACACAAACGAAGCCCGGCTTTGGCTCGTGGACATTACCAGAACGGAACTGATTCAAGACCTACAAGCAAGGGCAGCATGAGCAGTATCCGAGAGGACGACACAACGATCACAATGCCAAAGAACGGTGTCACAATAGGCCGCGGAGCCTTCTCGCCTGGTCACAAGGGTCACTCTGCATCTGTTGACAGTGGGCTACCGGCACTCGCCGATGACGAAGGCTTCACGATGGTCATTCCCAATCTCAACGGCAGCCAGTCCCGCGCCCGCTCCCCACTCGCATATCGCAACCCTATGAAGGCCATGTTCGACGATGCCCGTGAGCGAGTAGGCAAACTCTCGCCCGAAGCCCAAAAATCCATGCGCAGAGCCCCCGAAGATGGCGACGGCAGCGACCAAACACAACAAGGCGCGCCTGTCAAACCCTCCACCCCTCAAACCGAAGAGGTCCAAATCTACGAAGACCCCTTTGTCGAAGACCGCACCCGAGCCGGTGCTCAAGACGAACGAATAGTCCTTGGCGAGCTTCCCATCAACGAGAACGTCCGCGCCGACAGTCCTGCTCGGAGCGTCGGCAGCGCAAGTCCAGTCGACAGTCCCACCAACAACGACTCCAACGCTCCTACACCTTCCCTCTGTCAGGACCGCGGCGAAGTCCTCCGCGATCGCCGCCTCCTCGTCTCCGCCATCGAACGTATCCGCACGAAGAACCTCGACGCGCACGGCTTCCGCCGGGTACAAGACCTCGCACGGTCGAAACTCGACATCTGGGAGGCGGGCAAGAAATTCGACGAACTCATGTCGGTGCTCCTCGAGTACCTCTGCACTTTCGACTCGGACGCGAAACTCACCTCCCTCCCATCCTCAAAGTCTTCCGGCCTCAAAACGCAAGCACTAGGTCTTGTCCGCGCTCTACTGACCATCTACCGCAAACATGCCACGCCGTGGTATGCGAAATCTCTCGTCACCGTCATTGCATGCAGGAAAGGCGTGGATCCCAACAGCCATATCCTCGCGGACCTCCACCGCACTACCGACGCGATTGTAGCCGAAGCATCACCTGACACTTGCGTGGACGCTATCCTTGACGCTCTGCCTTCCCTATCGTCCTCAGCGAGCACATCTGCTGTCGCGATGGCTCTCACGGTATTACGGACACTGCTCCTCAGCGCGAAGACGCGCGAGGTGGAACTCGGTAGTGAGAGGAGGGCGAATATGGCGAAAGCGACGGCGCGGTACCTGAATGATGCCGACTCGGAGGTCCGAAAGGCTGATGTGGAGTTGGCGAGCGAATTGTTCGACGCGTTCGGCGACGGCAAGGCGGAGTTTTGGGGAGAGTTCAAGGGTGTCGAGGAGGGGAGGTTGGGGTTGTTGACGTATTATATCGCGAAGAAGGGGAGGAATGGGGTGGTGGCGGGATGAGTCAGTTGCGGGATTGATGGAGGATGGAAGAGATGTGGGGTTTCCTTGTGTCATCTTTGGCTCAGCTCAGCGTTGGCGTTGGTGAAAGGAAGGATTGTGTATCATGCTCGTATTGCTTGACGCTTACGAGCTTCGGACCTTTGTGACGATCACGATTAAAGACGCCAGTCTATGTACGAATAGCGGAACTTCCAAGAAAGATTTTGAACAGCTGCATACATATTGGCATCGATGCGATGGACGTCTTTCAAGATCACTGTCGCATCTACTGGCTCTCCCGTGTTTCCGACCCTTGGTCACCTCATCACGCATTGTACGCCTTTGACGTGGGCCTTGCGGCTGGGCTCTACACGGAAAGGAGAAGTTGACATCGTTCCAGACATCTGGGTGTAATATATAGCTTGTTTTTGTACAATGCCACAACCGGCCCACCACATGCAAAAGCGCTTCCTGTTCCATCCGTGCTGATGACATGCAGACATTTCTAGTCACACACACACATTTGCCCCATCTCTCACTCGCTCTACGTGATGATCTCTCCCGGATCGACCATCTGCGCCTTCCACTTCACCCCTGTCCTGCCTCCCTCCACATCGCTAGGCAACACAACATCCTCCCTCGGCGGACTGTACAAATACCAGCTCCGTAGCGCGTGTGCCGCGGCCCGGACTCTCGCCTCGTTCAATGACGCTCCCGCGCCTTCGCCCAACTTGTCGTCGCCGCTGAAGACACCCACGATGAAGACGGGTGTGCGGGATAGACGGCCCGTTTCGCTGATCAGTCGTGCGACTGGCGGTTCGAATCCTTCTCGAGCACAGAGGCGGGAGAGATCCCGTGTCGGATGGGTGAAGTTGAAGAGTGTGTGGAGAGCGAGGTGGCGGGAGAGGACGTGAGATTTGTGGAAGGCCTTCGAAGCGGAGGAGCCAGCGTGCAGGTGTAAAGCTCCGGTCAGAGCACGGACGAAAGAGGCTGATGCGGCTTCAACGGTGGCGGATGGGGATTCTTGGGAGGAGGGAGAAGGGGTGGATGTGGGATCTTCGTAGTTGAGGGCAGAGCTGATTCCTGCGTCCTCAGCTGCGGAAGTGGAGATTGGTGCGCCTTGGAATGGAACAGTATCGTCGCTATTCGATTCGAGGATGTCGCCGAATTCGTCGCCGTAAATGTTCGTCCTGCTGCTACCCGGTCGATTCCACTCATCTCGAGTATTGCGTAGTCGTCGGCCTTGCGGCATATCCTTCAATCTGTGCATGTTGTCTGGTCCCATTGCGTTGCCTGCCGGTTGTCTCTTCAATTGAAGGAGGCCTGGGTCTACTTCTGGCCCTGGCGCCGCCACGACTTCCACGCCCCATTCTCTTGACATTGATGCTAATGTTGCGGGTCCGACATATGCGTATTGCGCGGCGTATATTGCCGGCATTGGAAGCCGCGGGTAGTGGCAGATGAGGTATTCGGATGTGTAGTAGCCCAGCAGCTCTTGTCCCAGAATAGCGAATGGTGCATTGTTGTAGCCTTGTCTTGAGTCGACTGTTGGGTCGATCAGACATCTCGCTAATGTTTGCAAGGGCAACTTCGATGGTAGAGACAATCGTGCGTGCAGCGCGGAGAGTTTTGCTGATCGTGCCGCGAGTCCATGGCGTGGGAAGTTCAATCGCACTTTGTCCTGGGGCCGGCTCTTGACCTCCAAATCCTCATCGCCCTCTTGAACATCGTCAAACGACGTCCGTCCTGTCCTTGTATACGCTCGTTTCTCAGCTTGCGTCTGCAACCCTCGCCGTTGCTGCAATGGCCGCGATACAGCCAAATGTGCGCGTGAAGGACATGGTCGGTGGGAGAGATGTAACCGTGGATTTCTCGGAGGCTGCAATTGACTTGCCCAGCGTTCTAAGCGGAGACACTTCATGTGATGGGATGAAGAGGTGGTCGAAGGAAGGCGAAGTCGTGGCAATGCTCATGGAAGCTCTCATACTTTTCATGATCGTTGCTCTCCTTCCCCAGATCGGATCTCGGGGGTGCCAAGCCAAGCTTTTGACCTCACGCTGCTCTCGTCGCTTACTGTACCTGCGACCCCGAGGCATATACCCACCAACAACACCACAATGAGGCCCTCACTAATACTGCGCGGAGGCGGAGGGAAAGTCCCGTGAGTCATTGACGACCGCAATACCCTCAAGCCTGCGCAATGGCCGCCGCTGACACTTCCCGCAGCTACCCCAAGCACGTCTGGTCGCCCGCCGGAGGCTGGTACTCGCAGCCCGCAAACTGGAAGACGAACACTTGGATCATGGGCGGCGTGGTGACTGGAATCGCGGCGATGGCGTGGTCATTGAGCGCGCAGAGGGAGTTCAGGAACGAGATGCCTAGGGTACGTTTTGCGCGGTGGAGATACCGAGGAAGAGAGGGGAGTCGCGGAGAGTGAAGGATTGTACGGATGGAGACGAGAACATCAGCCGCTGACGAGGACTTCTTACAGCCCGACCGATTCTTCCCATCGCGATACTGGAGCAAGCAGATCATCGAGTACGAGCGGGAGCAGAAGGGCAAGGGCGGCTCATGAGCAAGGAGAATGGAGCGAGGAGGAGAATATTGGGTGTTACAAGGAGCAGAAAGATGGAAGTCATGAGAGGAGGATAGCTGCGACGGATTGTACATCGCAACCGAGGAGCCACGTGAAGCAGGTCGGAAGCAACACAATTACACGTTCTTCAATGTCGAACGAAGGATTTCCGAACGCAATGCCCCACCCGCCCGCCCAGATAGTAATGTCCTGCGCAGAAATGTCTGTATGAGGGTCAGGCAGACCCAGGACTCCTCTTAAAGGATGACAAGGTTCAGCTCGATTGTCCCGTAGCGTCCAGGAATGGTAAAGTTAACGAGGCAGCAAACGGCCCAGGTCGGAAGGGTTTGCTTCCATGACATATTCGCTCGAGTCACAGTTGACTCGCGCGTCATGAGCGTGGAACAATGCTGGCAGTAATACAGTGCTTCCACGGTCATGGCCACGGTAGAATCACCCTCGCCAACGTGTACTATGCCAGCGGAACGCGCCGACGAAACAGACTCCCAACCCAATAGACTTAGATGGCAGTAAATCTAGGTCCATACATGCAAGCTCTAAGTACATGTTACAGAGATCCTCCCTCCAATCTACCCATGCAATAACCCCAAGTCGTCGTCCTCCGCATCCCGCCATCCATCCTAAATCTCACTCCATCCACAATCATGCAGCAGGGACGACCAACATCCGACCACAAGAAGAGATAGCCGAAGAGGTAGCCGTAGCTGCAGCCAAACCCAGATGCGAGATTGTTCTTCATCTCATCTACAACTTCGCCTTCGGCTGCTCCTCACTCGCCAAAATCTCTCGAATATCCAACGCCGCCTGATTGAGGAAGAAAGCCATGCGCTCCGAGCCCAAGTTCTTGCTGACAATGTTGAACTGCACGCTGTTCTCGTTGATCATGTAGGCGATTCTGCGTCACAAGTCAGCACCACACCACACACGCAGCATTACAGAAAGGATTGGTACTCACCCCCAACCATCGTCAATGACCTGACTCCATCCATATCCATTGTAGTACTCAGAACTGAGCTGTGACGAGGAGATATACCACGACGACGAGTACGTGTACGCGGGATCCTTGTAAATCTCCGGCACCTCCTCGCCCGCCTGCAACGTCTTCTTCAAACCGAACAAATGGCGATCCACACCCTTCCCGTCGCTCGCAGCGGAGATGTACTCTCCGTGCGCCTTCAACGCATTGCGGAACAATTTCCGGCACTCCTCGTCCGTGCTGAGCGGGTGCGCCATGGCGTTGCAGAACGCCACGCTCTCGTCGGAAACCGTGCGACACGTCTCCGTGCGACCCTCCTGGAAACGGCGGGTGGCGGCGGATTCGTAGGTGGGACGGTTCTTGCCGTAGAATTTGTGGTAGGCGAGTTGGATGATCATCTGCACGTAGGCGTCTGGGGAGCACTTGAATTTCTTCATCGCGCCCTTGCCGTAGCCCTGGAAGGCTTCGACGCGGAGTTCGTGTTGGGAGATGAGACCGACGTGGTGGGTTTGGGCGAGGGCGACGTCGGCGTAATTCTCGCCGGAGAGTTGGAAGCGGAGGGGTTGCGGGTCGGGAATGGTGGAACGGAGCGTTGGGGCGTCAAAGTCGAGTTTTTCGTTGAAGATCCAGTGCATGATTGTGTCGTTGAGGCGGTGGGTGGGCGTGCCGTCCATCATGGAGTGTTCGCCGGTGAAGCCGGAGGTGCCGTTGTCGTTGATGATGAATTGGATCGGCTTGTCGAACCAGCGGTTGGAGCCGTCGCCGTGCCAGTATTGGGCTGAGCGCTCGTGGAGGGTGATGGGCGTGGCGTCGTCGAGGCAGACAACGAAAGCGGAGGCTTCGAGGGCTTCGAGGACTTTCTTGTTGGCTGGATTGGACTTGATCAGGCGCTCGCGCATGTCGGTCCAGTTGTCGCGGTTCTCGGTCGTCATGATGCCGACTGCGGGAGCTTTGTCTGCTGTCTCGTAGACACGCTTGAACTGGTGCTCGAGCTCCTTGGCGCTGAGCTGTTGTCCGTTATGGTGGGTGGGCACCTTGAAGAAAGCATTCTTGCGGACCGCAATGATGTACTCGTGGTCTTTCGCATCGTACTTGACAGGGTAGTCCGCTGGCTTCGCTGGGATACGACAAGCGTTGAACATCCAGTGGTACGAAGACATGGCCATGGGAAGCTTCTTCATGTACTCGGGCTCAAGCGACTTGTCGTCCACCTGCTTCTTGAATTCCAGCGAGGCGAAAGTAATGGCCGCCGCACGCTTGGCCGGGTCCCTTCGCTTCTTGTCATCGCGGTGGCTGTAGAAGTACGACACGTAGGGAATGACAGGGTCGCGGTATCCCAGGTACGCCGCATCATTCCACCACTCCGACAGCCAGTTGCGGATGTTCGGGTCGCTGGCACGCTTTTGCAGCCTCTCTTGAAGTTGGTGTCCAATGGCGCCGGGCTTAACGAAAGCCTCGACGGCCTTCTTGGTGTTCTCGAACTCGGCGGGTGTGAGGAGAGGGTGGACCGACTTGAGGTAGCGCTTGGAAGTCTCCTCGAGGGTGGGGATCGGTAGTTGAGGGAGGGAGTCCTCATATCGGAGCATAGCACCCTGGGCGTGGTCCTCCTTGTAGTCTGTGTGGAAGTGTATGGTCAGTGCCAAACCCCTCACGCATGCCCTCTTCACAGCAGTACTCACTCTCAGGAAGACCACTGTTGCCGCGCTTCTGTTGGGGAGCCATTCTGAAGTTCTACCCTCAGAGTCAGCCCAGCTCCATCTCACACCTCCCAGCAGAGCCCAGCACTCACACTCGCAATCAAGCCTCGCTGAAGAAGAGATGATGTCGTGGTAGGAGAAGCAGCAGTATACAAGGCTCGCCGTCTAGCGACCGCGCCAAACATATCCCAATTCGCGGACGAGTACACGAAGAAAGAGTCGAAAAACAAACGTCGGAGTCGGCAAATGGAAATATAGAGTAGCAATAATAGGTACTTTTGCCGGGTAACAAGGTAAAAAATGACCAGCTTGCTTGCGTTGGTGGCAGAGGTGCGTCTGCGAGCTACCGTCGCTCCGAAGGACCTCGGCTCAAGTTTTGGCGTGGAAGATCTGGGCCGTCCTCCGAAGTGGGCTTTGTTGACAGTTTCTAACACTAATAAGGTAGTTCGAATGGACAATTTGTAGGATAATTGTTGGTGGTTCAAGCTCGTCAGTGTCGCCGTGCGTGTCGTCGTCTTGTCGTCGTATGAGCAAGATCAAGATCGACAAATGTCTCCTGGATCGTGTGTGAATGAGGCTCAAGCAGTCCCAAGCCCCCGGCGAATCCGGTGACGTGTGATCGTGAGAAGGAGCACGCGCCGGTCTGGGCACATGAATGGGGGCTACGGCCGAGTATCCTAGATCGTCTTCAATATGTCCGAGATATCAGCGTTGTTGGAAAGATGCCGAGGAATGTTCATGAGATTCGAACTGCAGAGCCGAGAAAACACCTAGGCATAGGAGGTATGCCGTGCGAAGGAGTCGTGTATGCCATTCGCGGTTCGGAACAGCGTTGCACATTACCGCTGTATCACGTCCGTTCGAAACCTCCATCTTGACAGACCACGAGAGCAGTAAAACGCTAGAGAACATTTGATAAATCTACAGTAGGGTACAGAAGCTCCGCAAGAACTCCATGCCTCCCAAGTGAGCGCATGGGATCTCGCCAACGAGCTCCGTATGTAGTAGTCTTGTCACATCTTCCAACCTCTCTCTCACTCTCCATCACCATCATCTACGGGTTCTCCTTAACCCACTGCTCACCCTTCTCAATGTTCTTCTTGAGGTCCTTCAAGCACACATCAAGCAGACCCTGCTCGTGCTCGGTGATCTTGCCAACGGGGTGAATCTCCTCAACGCCGTTAGGTCCAAGAGTGACAGTCGAAGAGAAGTAGTTGACGCCCTGGTCCTTGTACAGCGGCGAGTCGACATAGGTCTCCTCCTTGACGTTCTTCTCACCCTGGGCGGCCTTGAGGAGGGACTCAGTGAATCGAGCACCAGCCATGGCCATGGAGAGGGTAGCGGAACCAGCACCGTCCTTGGCCTTGACAACCTCGTCACCACCGAACTGCACACGCTTGATGTAGTTGGCCAGCTCGTCGCCCTCGAGCTTGTGGCCGGCCTGGCTGAGGAGAGGCACGATGGTCTCGCCGGAGTGGCCGCCGACAACGGTCACCTTCTCGTTGGCTGGGTCGGAGGACTTGATCTGCGAGATGAAGCGGCTGGCGCGCACGACGTCGAGGGTGGTCACGCCGAAGAGCTTCTTGGGGTTGTAGACGCCGGCGGCCTTGAAGACCTCGGCGGTGATGGGCACGGTGCTGTTGACGGGGTTGGAGATGACGAGAAGGCTGGCCTCGGGGCAGTGCTTTGCGGCAGCCTTGGCAAGGTCGCGGACGATGGAGGCATTGGTGTTGAACAGGTCTGGGCAATGTCGTCAGCATAGGTGTAGCATCTCTTCTTGCGATCGAACGTACCATCACGGGTCATGCCAGGCTTGCGAGGAACACCAGCGGGGATGACCACGATCTCAGCGCCCTTCAAGCAAGCACCCAGACCCTCGCCGTCAGGGGAGTATCCAGTGACCTGTCGCATCCATCAATATACCGTCTCACTCTCTTCCATGATATGATCCATCTTACAGTGCTCTTGGTGTTGATGTGACCGACATCAGCGGCAACACCTGGAGCGCCCTTGATATCGTAAAGGGCGAGCTCGGTGACGCGCGGGTTGAGCTTGAGGAGGAGGGACAGCGGCTGGCCAATGCCACCACCGGCGCCGAGGACGACGACCTTGGAGAGCTGGAGGTAGAACGAGGAATGTCAGTACGCTTCCAATGAAACTTTCTAGCCGCCATCGGAGCGAAGCATTGAAGCTCGACGAAATTCACGGAGAGGACGTACGTTGCTGGCAGAAGCGGAGAAAGCTCTGCGCTGGACGGCGGTGCCCATGAAGGACTTGGTAGCACGAGCGGCGAACATTGCGACGGTTGTGATGGAAAGAGGTTGGGTTGGTGGATGTTTTCTTTGGATGGGAGAGGTGGACGGGAGGTGTTGGTAAACGAAAGTTGCGAGGCCGAGCCGGGAGCTTCACCAGCCAATGACGGCGTCGAGAGGAGCTTCGTCCGTTTCCACCCGTTGAGACGAGCAGTGTTACAACAGACGTCCTGCTTCCGTTTGCCCTGACGTGTAGGTACACATGTATCGATCGATTGTCATACTCCGCTCGACCATATCGATGCGCATGGGTATGACATGTGAGGTTTCCGTTCAAGAGTTCAAGGCAAAGGACAGAGCGGTACACGTATCGCGGAGCCATCCAAGCAAGAAACACAAGATTGATCAAACATCACAACTTCCCGCTCATATCATTTCCCTCGCTAATACACGTCTCAAGAACCCTGAGTAAGTCATCCTGTTCTGGCGTACCGACCATCCATCTACGATCCTCACCGTTCTCCCAACCCTCAATTTTCGCATCCGGAAACTCATAGCAGAGCACTCCCGATGCTCAGCCACTGCCAGCGAGCCTTTTTCAACCGCAAGCAAAAGTTTCAACTCCCGCTCTGGCCGTTGTCGCTCGCCTGTATTCCAGCAATCCGACCAATGGCCAACCCAGGCAGAGCAAATCCGCGTGGCATCTTTTCTCCGGCGCGGCGCATATCTTACGCTTTTGAGTGTGGCATGCAGAAGCACGAAGCGACCAGCTTCGAGGACGATCCAAAAATCCATGTCCTCAGCCAATCCCTCATTAAACCGCAACATCAACCAACACTTCAATTCTTCAATCCCGATTCCTCACCTGCTTCACTCTCCCTCCTCAAAAACCCCCTTGTGCAACTCCAGCAGAGCCTGCACCGCCGTCCTCTGACTCTGCATATCCGTCATCTCCCTCTCAATACTCAACGGTCGCATGATAGTCGGCGCAAACACGACCGCCAAATTCAACGGCGTCATCAAATTCTGCGGTTCGTACGCCATTACCTTCGTCAAATGCCTCACCAACGTCCTCAACGTGACGCGATGCGCATCGGGCAATTCATCCACCGCCGCCCGCAACGCAAGCGTCTGCTTCTCTTTGCCCGCCGCGCCGCCGTCCTTGCCAATCTGCCCGGCTTCGAGGAGAAGGTCGTAGACGTCGTATGTGATGAGCGGCGTGGGGAGCTTGCGGAAGTATTGCTTGAGCGCAGAGGTCACGGCGTGAATGTCGAGATCTTCGTCGGAGATGTCGAAGTTGGCGTCCTTTTCGAAGCCGGTTTGAACGATCTTGACTTGACCAGCGCCGCCGGATTTGCGGTACACGCCTTCTTGAGAGAGGCCGCGCGCTTCGACTTGGGTGATGCAGTGGGTTACGATGCTGGGAACAGGGAGCTTTTCAAAGGCGCAGCGCGCGGAGAGCTCGGAGCCAAAGAGGACTGCAGGAGTGATTAGAATGAGCTTACGATGCAGAGGAAGGCGATATGACTTACCGGAAGGATCATTGCCGACCATGAGATTGCTGCCGCTGTTGTTCTTCAGATGTGTGATGCCGCCGTTCTTGTTTGGGAACAAGCCTTGGCCCACGTCGACGTTCATCTTACTGTTGCTGTGCATGCTGCTAGCATCGCTACCGCCGACAGCCTGGTGAGTCTGGTTATACGGCATGCCAATCGAGTAATTAGGCTGGCCCTTCTCATTATTCACGAAAGCTCCCTTGATGCCCTTCGTCAGCGTGCCCGTGATCTTCTCGCCGCCTCGCCGCCAGTTGAATTTGTTCGGTTTTGCACCCTTACGGATGTTGACGACTTGTGGTGCGGTCAGGACGGCGGCTGGCTCGGCTTCTGTATCGTGCAACAGGGCTGGCATCGACGGATCCGTATTCACGAGATTGAGATTTCGCATCTCGGACTGCCCTCCTGGGGTTTCGACCTTTGCAGATGGATGGAAGATGCCCAGACCATTGGTTGACTTATCCGCGCCGTTCGCCACACGGTTGTCCTGATACACGCCCTGGATGTTCCGGAGCAGTTCGTTGTTGTGGTGAACCAATTGCGCATTCTTACTTGACAGCGTCTCATACTCCTGGAAACCCTTGTCTTTCATCTGAATGAGGTTGCCAATTTCGTCGGTCAGCTCCGTACGCTTGTGCATGAGATCCTCTATTTCTGCGCTCATGTTCTGCTTCAGCTTCTGGAGAGACTCGGCAAAGTCCTTGAGGATGCTTGTTTTTAGTGAAGCCAGATCCAAAGGTTGAGTGTTGTCCTTGGCTTTGCTAAGATGTTCAGTCATAATTTCCAATTCGCGCACTACCATTTCTCGCTGGGTGTCCAAGAAAGCCATGGTATTGCGCTTTGCGTTGAGCTCGTTGTTCACGGCTTTCATTTCGCTCGAGCCGTCGAGCTTGTCCTGGAGCGAAATCTTCTCCGATTCCAGCTCAGCAATATGGTTCTGTGCTCGTCGTAAGGATGTACGCAATGACTCCAGACCGTCCGCTGATGCCGGCGATGTGATGCTGGGAGTTGTACTTTCGAATGAATCGGCCTTGGGAGACTTGGTCGTAGTGGCCGCTCTGTCGCTGAAACTCCTACCATGCTTCACGGCGTTGGAGACGCGGCGCAGGACCGAAGGCGAGGATGTTTGTCCGGGCTCCTGACTTTGCTCGCCGCGTAGGATTCTACCCATTTCATCGTCCATGGAGAAGCCGCCGTCAAGGCTGTATTTCGGAAGACCCGCGCTATGCAGCGCGATGTGTCCATCAATCGATGGGCGGTCTTCGCTCTGCAAGGTGCTGATAGAGTCGTTGTGTCTGTGTCGCTCACCAGCAGGCGGCGGAGGAGCGTGTCTCGGAGTAATGAAATCGTCATTGGCCACAGATTTGCTGGGAGCGCTTGGTCTGTTGATCGATCTTGGTGGAAGCCCGTCGGCGCTGACGCGCGGTCTTTGCGGATCTGCCTGTTGTAGCTTTATCGATGAAGAAGACTTGTTCCGCTCGTGTCCTGATGTTGCTTGCGATGACGAATCATGGGTTGCTTGCTGGAGTCGCGTCGCGGCAGCGGCAGCTGTAGCAAGTGAGTCACCTCTCGCAGGAAGACCGCGCTCTGCACTGCGTGGTGGCGGGACAGGAACCGCAGGCGAACCTGCAGCAGGATGTTGGCCTGCCTTGTGCCTGGGCTCGTCGAACGGATTTACAGAGTTCTGCGAATCGGCGGAGAGTGGTGAGATGGTCTTGTTCGTAGCCGCGTCCTTTGACCGGGTTTCGATCGGCGAGACCACTCCTCCCTTTGAACTGCTTCGAGACGCATCCTTCTTCGCTTTTGGTGCTTCTTGCAAGGTGAATGTATCTGTGCCCCCCTTGGGTTTCCCGCCTTTTTCTCGACCGTTCGGAACCAATGGCGAAGAGACTCGCCCCTTGTCCTGGTGCAGAATGTGAGGGCTAGGCTTCGCAGCAGCGCGCTCTTGATCTCGTTCTGTAGACACTGATCTTGAAGACGCCGCAGTTCCCGATTCGTCCTTGACACCATTTCGAAGACCGGAGCTGGCCGACAACCTCCCATTCCTGCCAAAGTAATCCAGTGGCTGATTCTCTTTTTGCACCGGTGGAGATGGATCATGCGGTCGTTGGAGCTGCTTGCGAGGGATATTGAGCGAGGGCGCAGTCACAGGGGTAGGATCGAATGCCATAGGGAGATATCCCTGTTCGGAGCCGTCTTCGTCTTCGGTCGATGGAGATGCGGTGTTCGAAGGTCGTACATCATTATAGGTACTGGCGGGAAGCATCGGACCATCTGAGGTTGCGTCAATTAGTGTCAGTCGTTTCAGCCGCGGGACGCCTGTACGCCCATCTCGACGCGCACCGTCGGACAATGGCGACACATCGCGCTTGTACTTACTTGAAGACGCACCATTGCGCGAGCTGGACAATCGGTCTCTGGGTGATGCTGGCTGTGTGCTCGGTGTGCCTGAACTCTTCTCTCCTGGTGGCGTTTCGAGGTCTGGGGTGAAAGCAGCCGAGTGCCCTGCACCCGGAGGCAGCGATGGCAGTGCTTTGTCCGCCGCGCCGGATGATCCAGCTGATGGCTTCTGTGTCCGCGCTTTCTTCCTCCGTCTCGCCATCAGACTCTCGTGACAACTCATACAGAAAATGCCTTGTGACGTGCGCGCGTATCGTAGGTTCTCGATCTTCCTCTTACAGTTGCGACACCTAAAGCAGCCAGAGCAGAAAGCTTGCTCGCCGGTCAAGATGGCGAGGTCCTCGATTTTGTTGCCGCACGCATTGCAGCTGTAAGTGCAGTTGTTGCAAATGAGAGATCCGTCGCCGAGTAGCAGTAGATTCGCGTCCGAGTCCAGGAGAGTTCCGCAGGTATTGCAGCGAAAGCAGTCGATGTGCCAGCGATTGCCAGCTATCGTGGGTCAGTATGGCGTCGCGTCGGTCCCATTGTATCCTTCACTCACCGAGTTCGAATGCTTTGCCCTCTTCGAGGATCTATAGCAGACATTGACGTTAGCAGCAGCTCCCTGACCTGAAGACCATTCTCCTGACCTCTCCGCAGCCCTTGCATGGGTAGACGACATCTTCCTGTTCCGTCGGTGACTCGGGATATGCACTGGGCGACTCCATCGCGTCGGTCTCGGTGGTGGAGGCGGCGGTGTGGCAGGATATTCGTCAAGTGCGCGGTGAAGGGTCGCCGGGGGTCGATTTGATGCGACGACGGTCTGATAAGAGGTCCAGGGACACCCGTCAGCGGACTGCTGGACTATTGCATATATTAGAGGAATCCCAGTGCAGCGATGCCCGCACCGCCTGTCGGATGCACAAGATGTCGAGGTATGGAATGCAGTGGGTGAAGGGTTGCCAGATGGGACAAGTCCGTAAGGGTGGAGTCGGCCACGCAGGAAACACCAGCAATTGGCAAGGTTGATTGAAAGCACGGCCCCGCCGAGAAGCGCGCCTTGGATGACTTGGGGAGTTGGCGCACGATCACCGCGAAGTTTAATTTACGACCGCTCCGGCCAGGAGAGTGAATGAATGAATAAGGTACGGTACTGTAGTATCAACAATTGATGGGACATTTGATGGGCATGAAGCGAGTCCACGGTGAAGACGGGGAAGACGGGAATGCTCACCGCCGTCGTCGATTTACCTTATTCCGCAACAACACAATAATAAGGTATCTGAGGTGGCACTGGCCTGCGAGGAATGAAACACGCTTTCTCGTGTTCTAGTCTCCGGGCCCTGCACAGAAGCGCATTGAACGGGCACAGACGACAAGGCCCAAGGGCCCAGGACAGGCATGAGAGAGACGCTGCACACTGTGTCACGTTGTAACTTGTCAGTTGTCACCCACCACCCGCGTGGCCTCCCTTCCACAGTCCACCCAAGCCCCTGAACGTACATCTATCCCCCCTCGTCGGCACTCTTGGTCTAATCATCCCCCTTGAAACCTACCCCGATCGCAATCGCAGATCTTCGCTTCCGCCGCAGCCGCGTGGTGCATGAGGTACATGTATTCCAACGTGATAGTCGAGGTCGTTGGTTCTGCTGTGATAGGCATGTAACAAAATTGTGCAGTACTGCATGCACATCGCCATCATCATTCCATTCAATGCCCCGAGCTACCCGTCAGCGGTACCAGACATTGCAAAGTAGATCTAACCCAGGTAGGACCTTCCAGTTCTATGGACCTCAGCCTCTCGTGAGGCGCGGTGAGACAATCCAGTTTCCAGCCACAAATTACTGTTGCTCGTTCAACCTCACCGTCTGTCCCCCCATTCAACGAAGTCCTCTGTACAGGAGATTGCGGCTCTCAATCATGTCTTTGCTGATCAAGCCAACACGAATACGATGCCGACCAAGCCTCCAAGACCGAACCCTGAGATTGGCTGGACTCGGCTGATCACTACACCCTCTCCGCATCCTGCAACTCTCGCCTTTGCTGCATTGGGAATATGGAGTGGATTTGATTTGAGTATTGGCGGCAGCAGACGCACGCGCGCTGTCAAGATCTTCAACCCGCATCGATCTGGTCTGGCGAATGACGGCTCTCGGCGTCTATCTCAATGGTGTACATGGGTACTCGTGTTGCACAGCTGACCGCGAAGAGTTTTCCTGATGGAGATGTGCCTGGCTTTCCGATCATCTCCTCCGAATGCTGATTGGCAGTGATTGCCTGATCAACCGGTGAACGTTGTCTCCTGAAAAAGACCAAACGGCACAAGACCCAACTAATCCACGAGCGGAAATTGTATGGTATTCAGGGTCTCAGTCCAGAGCGACGCCGAGTAGTAAAAAGTGGGACTCCCTCGGCCTGCGATGCCGAGAACAGCATTGTACAGTATTGCATACGGCCGGCATATGGATGGCGGCTCGAGCTCGTTCACCATGAGGCTGAAGACAAGTCATGTACTACATCGAACCGACGGAACACGCAGAAGTTTGCTGACCCGTCGGGAAGGCACATCCTGTCATTTTCGCCAACCACTCCCGATGCATGCTGTGCGATGGGTTCACAGCGAGACACCGACCACGTGGACCGAACGAGAGCACACATCGCACAGTCGTCGCTGACCATCCTTCGTCGTCCTTTGGACGACATGGTTCTCCAAGCGATGGAGGTTCGGACTTCGCAGAATTCGATTCACGGCCCGCATGGGAGCGGAAACTGAGTCGCTATACCACGTGTAGATCGACCCGCGAGAGCGGCTACCGATGAGGCGAATGTGTAGGACACGAAATCCTTTGAAGGAACGATACTGCAGTAACTATACCTCGCCAGCACGCCTTGGAGAAGCACGACTTCCTTCGCAGGAGGTCGTTCACGCCCATGCATGCGACTCACTATCGCCCGTCGACCAATCCTTCATTTCAGATCAGAGATATCCTTAAGAGCTACAACTATCTTATCACTCCTTCCACTATCTCCCTCCGTCCCGAACACATCCAACAAAACAACCCCAACACCACCACCAACACAAGACAAAGTGAATCCCACCCAAGCATCCACGCCGACTTCCGACCCAAGACACCGGTAGCTTTGATTCCACGAGTTCTATCGCCAGGATACCCAGACACACACACACCCCCCATCGACCTTCGACCAGCACCTCACGTTTCAGCCCCTGCCTCTCGCGACAGAACGTGGCCTATCATCCCTCCCGTACTCGCTTCACCGCTAGTCTTCTAATTCGACCGCAGGGACTTCCGATCGCAACATCCTCTTCTGGAACTGAAACACTGCTCGCCGACCTGGACTCATAGCCTGTGTCCTGCAACACGGAGTCGGGATCGTCACTTCGTTGTTTTCCAAAGACTTGCCATGGCGCAATCTCAATCATATTTCATTCCGTCGCTGATCTTACTCGACAAGCCCAACTTCGCTCACATCATCAGCGGAGTTTCATCGTGGAGGATCGCGCGGCTTACCCTCAAGGCTCAAGGGATTCTGAAACAGCAACCACAGGGATCGCAAATCCATCGCCAAGAATTGGGGATGCATGAATGCAACTGAACAGTGCAAGTCAGAGAGCATATCCGTCGAGAGAAGAAGTTCACGTCGCATTCATGCCGATAACAGGCTCTGTAGTAAACTCCAAATATCATCAACGTCCTACATTCGCTCCGGCGAACACCAGACTCCAGTCGGACAGGCCTCCTCATTCCCATCAATCCCAGTCACACCTCAAATCTTATAAACAATCCCTCCACTCAACATGATCAAGTTCTTCTCATGCAACCTCTCCAACGCCTTCTCCGCCTCCGCCTCCTCAAACCTCGCCTGTCCACCCCTCAATCTCGCATTCACAGCCGCCACAAGCGGCTCCACGTCCGCTGCATCGTTGGCGAACAGCGGACCGTCAATCAATTGACCCAATGCGGTTTGGAAAGCTTGTAGACGAGGAGCTGTGATGGCCGGTGTTGAGGCGGCCGCTTCTTCTTCTTCCTCCTCTTCCTCCTCATCGTCTTCTTCTGGAGTGCCTGCCTGTTCTTGCGAGTCGTCTTGCAGCAGTTGAGAAGCGGGTTTGGAGGATGCTATGCTGATTTGACTGGAGCCGTTGGCGCCATTCGTGCGTTGCGTGGTTGTCCGTGAGCCGCGGGCGGGTGTGGAGTTGTAAAAATCTTCTTCCTCGTCCTCTTCATCATCGTCCTCGGCTCCAGCGCGTGAGTTGCCATGCGGTGCGCTGCGTGTGCTACGACCAGGTGTGGATCTAGCGTTGACCGATGCTCTGAAAGCACCGTCGCCATCGTCGTCGTCGTTGCTCTCTTCTGAGTCGTCTGTGGACATCGCATCTGGATCTGGGGACCGGCGGGCCTTCTTGCGCTTGCGGCTCTCGTCTTCGACGACTTCTTTGAAGAGCGCGAATCGCAGGACACCTTCCGCGACCTGAGCATCCTTTTCCTCGACCCTTTGCGAGAGTCGAGACTTGGCGTGTGCAGAAGCCAGACGAATGAGTGTTTCGAGAGTACGGGCGGTCATGGGAGAAGTCTTGCGTTGGTTGCCCTCCATGTCGTCGTTTCGGAGCGCGCTGTAAGTAGCGACGATGTGGTCCGCGGCGCCCTTGGTCAAGATTGGCTTCATTCTCGACTTGGCGTATTGAATGTATTTTTTGACGAAGGGAATGCTGAGCACTTCGACTCGGCGGTTGGCGCCACGGCCGACTGTGATGGTCACACCGGAATGCAGCATGGCATTGAACTTCTCGTAGACTTCGCTCGGCTTATTCGCTTCACCCTCGTCCTCGAGGCCAATTCCAAGAGTCTGGTTGAGCTGCTCGCGGACAGGAGCACCCTCCTCAGTGCCGGGCTGGCGGTAGCGATGCATGCGGAGGACATGCTCGGAGACTTGACGATCGCGGACGTCTTCGATGTCGTCTGTTACTACGAACAACAAATCGAAACGGGAAAGAAGGGAGTCGGGGAGGGCGATGTTTTTGTGAGGGTCCTTGTGGGTGTCGTATTGGCCGTAGATGGGATTTGCTGCTGCAACGACCGAGCAGCGGGCGTTCAGTGAGGTGTGTATGCCAGCCTTTGCGATTGTGACGGTCTGCTGTTCCATGACTTCGTGAATGGCCACACGATCGACATCAGACATCTTGTCGAATTCGTCAATACACACCACACCGCGATCCGCCAACACCATGGCACCTGCTTCCAGTCGGCGCTCGCCAGTCTCCTTGTCTTGTGTCACGGCTGCGGTCAGACCGACACCGGACGAACCACGACCAGTGGTGGCAATGGCCAATGGTGCTGTGTTGAGAACGAAACGGAGAAGCTGAGATTTGGCTGTAGATGGATCTCCTACCATCAGAATGTTGATGTCACCACGAAGATGGGTACCATTGTCCAGATTCTTCTCCATACCACCGAGAAGCATGAGCAGAATGGCCTTCTTGATGTAGTCGTGTCCATAGATACTTGGTGCAAGCGATTGCGAGAGCAGATCGAAAACTCTTCGCTGCTTTGAAATCTTGTTGATGTTCCTGATGTCCTGATCGGTAATCGGTTGCTGTGCGATTCCACCGCCTGACTTCGAGGAGAGCAAAATCACGTTGTTCGCGAGAATGAGCGTCTTGAAGGTCGAACTGCCTTGTCCGGCGTTGCGATTTCCCAGCGACCGATAAATACCAACCAGTTGGATCCTGTCGCCCGGCTTCACGCGATCCACCATATCATCGTCCATGATCACATCCACACCACGAGGCAACTGTCCAGCAGGGGCTCGCTCCGGCATCTCCTGAATCGAAATCGTCTGATGATCCCGATATGTGCAGTATCCGTACTCTGTCACCAGCGGGTTACCCTCGCCGTCTTCTGTCGGGTATACGCTTGTGCTTGCTGCACCATTTGCAGTCATCGTCTGATCTCTGTATTCTCGGAAGTGGAAAGTCGACTTCCGCTCGTTCCAGTGCACGCTCTTGACGACCTTTGGACGCACCAAAGAGCACTTGGTGACAATGCCTTCAAGCGAGACCATGTGGTTCAAGTAGCTCGAGGCCAATGTTCTTGGGTTGCACGCATATTCGCCGAAGCTACCCACGTACGCGCAGTAGTACATTGCCTCCTCGTCGACGTGCTGTGTGGATCGATTCCGTAGAGTTTGGACGATGTTGAAAAGTGCGCGATCGAATGCTTGCGAGTAATCGAACGGTTGATTCAGAAGGCCCTCGGCCATTTCTTTGTTGTGGGAGCGGATCTCGTCGATGCTCACTGTCAGTCGTCGCAACCCGCGGTTGAGCATGAGCAGGATCTCAGCTTGGTAGCTTCGCGCGCGAGGGTCCTCTGTGAGCTGTCAGCAATGTTCTTGGGCGTGAATGCAGCGTTCGTACGTGGATCGAGGAACTCCTCAGCCGCGCGAATGCGGTCTCTGACGGCCTCATCGCGCAATTGCAGGCCGTCCATGGTGGGCGGCAAGTTTGTAGTGAGATCCAAGGCGAGAGCGAGATATGCTATGATCAGCAGCAAGTGTCGGTCGTTGGGATTTTGTATGCGTGGTAGTGTTTGGTGATGTGTGAAGAGATGGAGGTGAGAGAAGACGCGAACGAAGCACGAGAAACGCGAGTTTGGCACCGCGTTCTAAAGCCGTGCTGAAATTGATCGAAGCGTACTAGAAATTACACCCAGTTTTCTTGACGATAGTTGCTCTAGCTGTGTACGTACACTTCTATCTTCTCTCTGCCTATGAGTCCAGAATCTGCAGCATATCTTCCACCGTCCTGCACTTCTCCCTCTCCTTGCCCTTCGCCTGACCACGCCTGACTTCCTCTGCATCGATCTTCTCCCAGTCCTGCCAGCTGACACGGCGTATGTTCCTCTTCTCGGCTTCCTCCTTCACCGCATCCCAGCCACTTTTGTTCTCGCCTGCACCAGGATGGAACTGTACCTGGTTCTGCCAATCCGACACAATCGCATCCGCCGAAGTGAAGGCATCATCCAGAGTAGATGCGATGACACCAGTCGGCCCTCGCTTCACCCAGCCGGCACAGTACATGCCAGGCACATGAGCAGCTGTCAGATTGCCAGGTCCATGATTGGGATTTAGCACTCTGCCATAGCGATCGTTGGGTATAATCCCGAGCTTCTTGTCGAAAGGAACATCAAGCTCGCCGAGCCCAGGTAGAGGCTCGGACTCGTAGCCGATTGACCGGAATGCGAGGCTTTCTGTGATCATGCTTTTCTCGCCAGTGCCTTTGACCTTGACTGCCCGCAGAGCATTCAAATTACTTTGCGGGTCGTCTGTCAACACGGAAGCAAGCTCCTCCACGTACTCAGTCTGCTCGAAAGCTATCGCATGGAGATCCTTGCCATTTTTGGAGAGGAATTCGACTGGCGAGCGCAAGTAGCCAAGCTGCCACGCCTTCGCCGCCTGTTCGATAGGCGTCGTGGCACCCTTCTCTAGCAGTTCCATGATGCGTTTCAACTGCCGAGGCAGCTTCTTCCGCGGAATCTGGACAAGTTTCTCCCATCCTTCCGGTGGAGGGACAAATCCGAGACCAGGCATCTTGAGAAGCTCACGCAGCTCTTTGATGGTATACGGTGCTTGCAGAGGCCCTCTGCGTCCCAAAATCTTCAGATCGCGGATCCTGCTCTTGCTGAGAGCTTCCACGGCATGTTCTGAGATGTCTGTCTTTCGCAATTCATCCAGTGGCGCAAGGAGGATGCGAGTCACATCCAATGCAACATTTCCTTGTCCAATGACCACCGCGGTATCGCCAGATTCAAGATCTGGTCCCAGATCTGCATACTCCGGCAATCCGTTGTACCATCCTACGAATGCCCTTGCTGAATGTACTCCTTTCAGGTCTTCGCCAGGTATTCCCAACTTCTTATCCTTCGAAGCGCCGTACGCGAAAAGCATCGCATCGTAGTGGGGTGCAATCGAGGTGAGAGGCAATTGTGATGGCCCATCGCCTATGGGTGTGTTGCCGATGTAGTTGAAGCCGGGATATTTGGCAACTTCAACCAGAGTCTCGGAGCATTTCTACTGTGTAAAGACTTATCAGTCATCACGAATGCTTGCCGTGTCGGGCCTATGCGTGGCGGCTCATACTTTTGCGTCGGGATGGTCTGGCGCGATACCAAACCGTACAAGTCCATATGGTGAGGGCAGTCCCTCGTACATGTCTACTCGCGCATCGGGTAGACTCTTCAGCAATCTGTATGCTGAGTAGAAGCCAGCTGGACCGGAGCCAATGATGGCGAGATGTAGTGGTCGTGGTCGCGTGCTGTAAAAGCGGACGTTCTCATGTCGTAACCCCGTGAAGGAGACATTGCGCTGCGAGCGTTGACAGCTCCGACAGATGTACCCGGTCGACCTTGTTAACATGTGGAAAGATGAGTGTAGAGGTGAACCTCAAAAGTTCCAGAAGGTTAAAAGTCGTCATGAGCTCGGTCGGCGACAGGGATTGAGATTGAGTTTTGATAGTTGCTTGAGCGACAGCGCCACAAACAGTCGACCCAGGGAATCGCGCCCATCTCACGACATATTCCCTGCTCTCAAGCAGGACTACCGACCTACGGGCACGACTCTTCAGCATCTGCGAGAAAGCATTCTTTCTGATATCGACAAACAACACACTCTCTCGCTTTCGCAAGCATCTCCATTCTCTACCGTCGCCATGGGCGGCTCAGGCCAACCATTCCTTTACGAAGCTGCTGCTCCCAGGAATTCGGCCGCATTCCCATTCAACGACTTCAACCCCAGAGCAGCTACACAGGCCCACTATCAGGCTCAAGCAGATCGCATAGAGCGGCATAGAATACGCCAATCTCAACAAGGGCAACCGCTCATCAAACAAATCAACTTCAATGCCCATCCCGACAGCTACCTGCCGGTTCAGGTCCAGCCGAAGGAACAGCAGGAAATGTCACCAAACACGAAGAGAAACGTGGTATGGACGAGATGGCTACAGCTGGCTTTCCGATTGGTCCAAGAGATCGGTGCGCTGGGGATCCTCGTATGCGTGATCGTCCTAAAGATGGAGCAAGATGCAACAAGTTGGATGATAAGGATTGCGGTGAGTTTGTCGTTCACAGTCGGGTATATGACATTCAGAGACTGACGAGACATCGTAGCCGGCATGGGATGTCCTCGTCACAATGTACGCGATCTATCACCTTGTTCGACCAGCAAAAGGCCGTACACCGGGCACCAGTGCCAGCTATCACTTCTTCGCGCTCTTCATGGACACTGGTCTTGTGCCATTCTTTGTGCTGATCGCTCTCTTCGCTCAACAAAATTGGACACCAAATACGGACGAGGAACTTCGCTGGACGAGCTTCTTCAAGACTGAGAAGGCAACCCAGATGGTTGTTCACGTCTTATTCTACGGCGGTATTGGTATGGGTGGAATGCACCTCCTGAGCATTGGACTAGACATCTATCTCATTGTGATGTTCCGCAAGATTGGCAACATGCCTCCAGACATGAATCCGCTCGAGGACAATCTCACAGGGAGCATGCGCCAGACATCACGCCACAAGTATAAGAACTCGGAAGCAACGTTCTCCTCCCTCTCCACGGACGATCTCAACGAGAAGAAGCCAGGATATCTCAGTGGTAGTACTCTGTCCCTCGATAAGGGGCCGGAAGCCAGCGTGATTCCGTTTGGCCACAGCAGAATGGACTCCAACGACAACTTCTCCCCACACAATCCGAACTCTGCTCGCTCATCCCGCCAACAGTACGAAGATTTCAACCTGTACCAAGGATCGCAGTCAGCTCGCAACTCACGCCACGATATTGGTTCAGTCCCCACCTCGACAGTGAACAGCACATTCGACCTGTCCTTGGAAACTCCAGGGTTGCCCAAGGGGAGTCAGCCGGCCTCGCCGTACCAGCTGCGGGATGTCCCAGATCATCACACTACTGCGCCAACGAGCGCCAACGTGCACTCACAGCAACGCGAGGGACTTCTGAACGACAATTGGTACGTGCACGAGGAACAGGTCGACTCGGACCTCGGAACACCTCGCTCTCGCAGAGTGCCCGCTCCATCACCCTACGCCGAACCAACTCTACCGAATGTCGAAGCTTTCCAGCCGCAACACCTGAGGCCACTGACGGGCAATCCGCTGACGCCACCGCTTGAGGAGGAGTTCGCCGAGGAGTACCGTGACTCGGTCAGGATGCCCAGCCCGTATGATACCATTAAGACCGGAGTCGCACGCACGATGACTGTAGCTTCCCACACTACCAATTCCTCCTCTGTCTACTCCGAGAGTGCGCCAGCTCTCAGCATGGCAAGCAGACCTGGTAACGGAACCCCCAAGAGCAGGCACTACGGAGACCTTGCATCCGCCACTCGCGGAGTTCGCGGAGCAGCTCCGGCACCACAAATCAACGCGCGACCTGTACGTGAGCGTCCGCCGCAGATGAATACTTACGGGGTTCCGACGCCTGTGTCGTCCCGGACTCCAAGCCCGCAGAAGAAGAGCGGCAGAGTGGTCAGTCGCACTGGAGCTGACATCACGGATGGGAATGGTCAAGTAGCCGGTCAAGGATACGCCATGCGAGATCGTCGCGATGTGAGTGGAAAGGCTGCGGAGGAAGGTAGAAGTCGTTGGTGATTGTGATCTCCGCAAGAAAAAGTTGAAGTTCCCTATTTGCACATTGGCTCATGTCGTGCGAGCGAGCGTACATAGTGTATATTGAATCGAAGCGATGAACGAAGTCTGCGGCTCTGTCGTTGTCCAACGATCTGCACAGGGAGCCCACTTAGTGCCGTCCCTAGTGAGACTGGGGTTGTGATTGCCGTCTTTGACCCAGTCTGTCGTTCGATATAGCGACATCCGTTCTACAACGAATATGAGCACATCTTTGGCCAACAAAATTGGACGGTCTAGCCCAGTGCCCAGTCCAACAGAACCGCGCAAAACGAGATAAATGTCTAGGTTTTACTTGGCGCCATTTAGTAGGAACGCTCACCAATATGGCTTGTATGGCGCCAGCGTCACTCCGTGGCTTGGATCCACATGCTGGAGATTGCTACAACCAACAACCTGGATTCCGCAGCATCCCGGCAACACAGCACCTACAAAAGCTCGCGCACGTCGCACGGTGGCTATTGCGACGTCCTGAGAGGCGTTAAGGAGAGCTGTGGTGCAGTGTAGAGGGGCGAAAGAGGCGTCCGCGATTCCGCCTCGTGAGGTCCAAGATGCCGGAGATGCAACAGCAACAGCGCAGCAACAACTTCCTCCTCACCGCCGCACCCACGAACGACTCCGCGCTCACATCGACGAGCTCCGACGCCCTCAACGCTGAACCAGAGTCCATACCGCCGTGGGTCCACATCAACGAACAAGACGAACAAGCACCGTTCCTCGCTCCCGCAGCTGTTGTGCCCAACTCGCGGCACTACAAACCACCGCCGGGCAATTACAAGCCTGGTCGCAAACTCGATCAATTCCGGAATGCCGAACCAGGACTGTTGTCTACACACATCGACCAACACCAGGCGCGATGGATACCGTTCATGCAGTCCTCGCCCATGCCGCATGAACATCGCGATGTCAGGATCATAAGAAGTCCGCAATGGATGGAAGAGAATGTGCCGATATCAAGTCGGGGTTGGGAGCCTGAGGACGAGATATCTCCGGAGACAAATCGCAGATTGGGAGGATTAAAGGGCTTCATGTTCAGAGGAAAGTGGCTCATAAGTCCGGAGAGACAGGAGAAGAGCGTCAAGTTTGCATGGGTGAGTTGCGGCGCATATCGGACTCGTTGCGTGACGAGACAGTCGACGAGGAGATCCCTACGGCTAACGCGATCCGCAGCGACTCCTCTTAAAGAATGCCTTCGTTCCGTTGTTCTTTCGAATAACAGTCCTGGCCTTTTCATGCGCGGCCCTAGGCGTCGCTGGAACAATATTACACGCTGTCACAAAAGTCAACGCCGACAACGACATTAACAATCAGTGCGCGGCTCGACCTTCCACATACATGGGCATTATAGTCAGTGCTATCGCCTTGCCGTATGTCGGCTATGTGACATGGGACGAGTACCTGAGTAAACCGTACGTTCTTCGTTCCAAATACACAAATGCACCCACAGCTAACACCATCCTCTCAGCCTCGGCCTCCGCTCTGTCGCCGCCAAAACTGCCCTCCTCCTCTGCGACCTCTACTTCATCGTCTTCTCCGCCAGCAACCTCTCGCTAGCCTTCAGCGCTCTCCTCGACGACAGCTGGGCTTGTTTCGACGACAGCTTCCAAGTCGTAGGCGATGTCACCATCCAAGTCCCCCGAACCTGTCCGAACAACAAAAACATATGCACCAAACAGCGAGCGCTGTCCGGGGTGCTGGTCATCACGCTCGTGGCGTGGTTGCTGTGTTTCAGTATCAGTGTATTGAGAGTTGTGGAGAAGCTGCGCTTGGAGTATTAGCGACACTACGCGACGCAGCCTCTTGTGTGATGACTTGATGAATTGATGACTACTGGGCATACGGTGGAGCATAGCGCTGGCGTTTAGATGGGTATATATCTGACAGACTCGTGGGCCTTTCGGCGCGAGAAAGAAGAACTACAATAGATGGGAAAGCTTCCTGAGTTTAGCGATTCATCTTTTGCACGGTCGAGGTTCTTGTATTGGAGCTGGAAGGAGGATTGTGGGATATTGTTGAGATTATCGTTGTTCCACATATCAGGAGATGCGACGACAGAGGTTTAAAGTCGCAATGCATGTCCCACGACGATGACACTCGGCGATTAAGTCCAGCAATGTCTACAATAGCGCGCCCATCATCCCCAGAGATCGTTCCAAGCGATGTGCGCTTTCGCATGCATCAGGAGGTTCGCAAACCTGCCTTCATGCCAGTTCACTCCCTCACCAGCAGCTAGGTACCGTTTGCGGCAGAGGCTGGCCCCTTATCATGACTTATGGATGGCGGCATCAGCTGCTGCTTGTGATGTATCCAATGTGACAAGGAAAAATGACTTCCTCACATCCCTCGCTCCAGATGTTATGTACGTGTTCCAGGGGGAAGTTGGCCGCCCCTAGTCCTCACCGTCCCCGTGCAGCGGGACCGGCAGAAGCTCGGTCGAACACCCGGGAGCGGAGCGGAGCAGTCGACAGATATATTCAATCAAGTTGCCCCTTCATCCAATCAAGTAAAACCCCACACTGGCCTGATCGATTTCGATATGACGGCTTGTAATAATATAACGAGTGGCTAAAGGGTTTTCTGAACCTCAAGTGTTTCTTTTGCTGTTTCCTTAGGCATGAGAAAGAGTGAGCCTTTCTGCGTTGCGCGACATGAAGATGCTGACCAGTCCTGTGAGACCGTTTGGTATCGGTGATATGTTTCTGATGTTGCCAGAGTTCGAGCCCCAGGGTCGCGTTTGTTGTTTTGACGCAGCCGTCTTAATGGTTGGACCTAACAGGTACACCTTCAGATCATCGCATCCATCTCACTATTAATCCGGTCCATCATCCTCCCCCGACCATCCTCTTCACCTTTTCCAACAGCACATTGCTCTCCCTACCCAGCTTCCTCTGTCCATTCGGCCCACCAGTCCTCGCCTTCGCCATAGCTTTCCTGAACCGCTCCCGCTCCTCAATCTTAGCCTGCCTCTCCTTTTCCGCCGCCTCTCTAGCCTTCTTCCACTCCTCCATCTGTGCTTTCCGCTGTTGCGCCTGATCGTACTCTTCCTTGAACGGCACCGGTTTGGGCTTCCTCTCCCTCCTCTGTCTCGGCTCACGAAGTGCTTTCTGTGGTTGCACCTCCGGATCCTCCGCTTCCTTGTCCATCAGATTCTGTCGATCAGGGTGTGGTGCGACTGTGGGCTCTTCTTCCTGCTCCGCCTCGTGGTCATCTTTCACGTCCAACGCCATAGACGCGGGTTGAGGAATGGTCTCCTTCTCATCCGGAACATTCGCCTGCTTTCGCAATTTCGCATAGTCCTTCTTGATTTTCGCCCGATCGATGAGTGCTTGCTTGATCGCCTGGTTTTTTCGTCGGTGGACACCATCGGGGAGGTTTTCGGAGCCGACGGTGAAGCCTTTCTTTTGGCGCTTTCGGTCGGTGCTGTGCTTTACGGTGGAATCGCCGGTGTCCCGTTTTCGCTTTTCAGACATCTTCAGTGTAAGGTGTTTAGGTAGATGGCAGGATGAGTTCGTGGAAAGAAAGTCGAGAGGATGTCGGCGAATTCGGACCGACTTGCTTATCGTTCCGAGATAACGCACCTAACAAAAAGATGCAGTGACGAAAAATTTGACTGCCAATTGTATCTCCATTCTCCAAGGATTTATTTGGACTCAATGACTAAGAACATGTGTCTGCCCGAGAAGTAAGGTCGAGAAGGTCGCTGAATCAAAACGAAAGGGTCCGAGCTGGGAGCAAAAAGCAAAACATACAACACTACGGATTCCCCAATTGTCACCAACTTGAGTATTCAAAGTAGGTAATACGTTTAAGGGAAATAGGGTAGTTCTACTAACGACTATAACGCTGGTCCGGCATAAAGACATGGCCGTCGAGGACCCTCTCACTTCATGTAGATTAGTATGCGATACCTATATACTTTAGAACGTAGAAATCTATTAGAGACTTATAAGAATTAAAACAATGCTCTAGGAGATACTTAGGAATTCACTATCGATAGTAGCTAAGCTAACGCTAAGAAGCCTAAAGACTACGGGTAAGAGTCTATTATTTCTACTATATATAATAAAGGAAACTAGTAGTAAAAAGCTTAAGGGTAGCTTCTATAATTAGGTTATCCTACACGAACGGAATAGACTAATAGGACTAGCGATCGATATAGTACGCGAGCTCGCTACCGTAGCTAGAGAGTCTAAAAGTTATAAGTAGAAACGTCGGTAGAAAATATTATAATATATTTTAAGATATAAGGTTAAGTATAAGACGTAGTTTCTCTAGTACTATAGTAAGGTTTATAAGAAGATTAATCTCTTAACTACCTTAGCGTAAACGTTAAGTAGCTTTAAGGGCCCGTGTTACGTAACTCCGGGCTTAGTATCCCTAGGAGTATATAGCTTAGCATCCCTAGTAGTATATACCTTCGACGATAGCTAGATAGTTAGAGAATTAGCTTTCTATACACTTAATTCCGGTATATACGTTCCTTATTAATTAGTAGCTAAGAAGCGTAAAGGCATCCTACTACTAGATAGTAAGATCGGCCTAGCCCTAAGGTACGTCGATACTTACCCCTCGGGCGTCCTAGAGTACCTTAAGAACAACGTACTAATCTTTACTCCCGATTCCCCCAACCTCTCTAATATAGTTCGCCTAACCCTAGTAACTAGTACCCCTAACCCGAAGAAGCGTAAGGCGTAGAATAAGAACACTAGTAGTAAGCGTAAGACGTAGAACGAGACTACTAAGGGTATAGACTCCCTATCTACCTATAAGAAGTAGAAGAAGACTACCGTAGCCGTCGTTAACTAGGACTTACTTAAGAATAGGAAGTAAGAAGAAGTAGTAAGATAGAGGAGGGTTTGCTTTATTATTCGTTTTAAGTATCGGGGAGGATATACCGTAGATAGTGTTTTTTACTTTTTTAAATAGGGGGTAATTGTTACGGTCGGCTAGACCTACGGCCTAAGGTACTAACCTTAGTTAGCCGGATAGGTATACCTTTACCTCGATTAGACCGATAGATATAACGAACTAGCCTTCTCGTACTTAATCTCCCGGATAACAACGTTCCTTGTTATCTAGTAGCTAAGAACGAGGCTATCCGAACGTAGTCGAAAGAACTAGATAGCTCTAATAATAGCGTTTACGCCCTTCTCCGAGAAGATAGCCCTCCTCGGAGAAGATAGCCCTTAAAAACAAGACAAGACGAACGGTCGAGTATAGCTCCTAACGATTACCCTTACCTTCCGTATATAACGAACGCGAACGTCGTATACGAATAGCCTTATAGATAACTACCTCGCCGCCCTCGCGGTAGACACGCCCTTACCTTCCGTATATAACGAACTACGAGCACGAACACTATATACGAGCGCGGATAGACGAGATACTCTTACCTCGAACGGATACCCTCGTATTAGACACCCTCGCATCGAACGCCCTCGTATCGGATACCCTCGCGGTAAACGCCTTCTAATAACGACTGTTTATACGAATACCGATCCTTCTACCCCTCGGTATAAGCCTCCGTAGGAACGCTACGCGAGTAGATACCTTCCCTCGAACGCACTAGCCTCGTACGTACGTACGTACGTACGTACGCACCTCGGACATACGCCCTCGTACCCTTATACCCTCGGCCCTTACGCCCTCGCTTACTAAGTAGAGCCTAAGAAGATATGGACCTAAGGCTCGGCGGAGCGTATATAGTATAGATTTTAAGAGCAGCCTTTAAGAGTAGCATACACCGGAGCATACGGACCTAAACAACTAGATAGAGTTTATAGACTAATCCCCTAAAGAGCTAGACGGGCCCCGTAGAGCGATATACGCGGAGTGGAACGAGCGTTAAGATAGCCTAAACGGCGTATTTAGCTAGAAGGAGTTTATAGACTAAAGAACGGTATATACGAGGTAGACATACGGAGGATTACTAAGCATAGCTACACTACGAGCAGCTATACTAAGAGCATAGATACACCGCGTAGAGGACAATACCGCCGGACGAGCGACACCGCTACTAGATAGTAGTACTAAGGATAGGATAACACCGCCGGAGGAGCGACACCGCTACCGGATAGTAGCGCCGAGGATAGCGCTCTTTTAATAGTACGAGGGGGGGGGTAATGTTACGGTCGGCCAGACCTACGGCCTAAGGCACTAACCTTAGTTAGCCGGATAGGTATACCTTTACCTCGATTAGACCGATAGATATAACGAACTAGCCTTCTCGTACTTAATCTCCTAGATAACAACGTTCCTTATTAGTAATATTACGTAACCCTAGGCTTAGCATCCCTAGGGGTGTATAGCTTAGTGCCCTAGTAGTACTATATACCTTCGACAATAGCTAGATAGTTAGAGAATTAGCTTTCTATATACTTAATTCCGGTATATATGTTCCTTACTAGCCCGGAACCTAGTTTTAAACATATATCTAAAGTATATTACTAGCGCCCACCCTACTATTTATAAGTTATAGAGATAATAGTAACTTTCCTTAATCTCCCTCGAGAACTTCGGGATAAGATTTATAAGTAGTACCTACTCTATAATAGAGTTATTAATCTAGATCGCCTATATACGGGACTTTATCGACCTATTAGACCTTAGGCCTTAGTCTTATAATTAATCTACTAGCCGTATATCGTATAATCTTAATAGAGGGCCGAGAAGTACTCTACGGTCGTAATAGCTTCTATCTCGATATATATACCTCGCGAGAATACTTCCGACCTATTAGCGCTAGCTTACGGCTAGTCTATAAGAGTACGATTATATACTCGGTCTACTAGCGTTACGAGAACTACTATCCGTCTTCTCTTACGAGACGTATAGCTCTAACGCTATAGTAGAATGCTTAAATACATCTTCTTTACTATCTTTAGATATTATTAAGGCCGTATACTTACTATCGAGGAACGTGCCGTATATCGATACTATCCTTTCTAATTCTACGGAAGGGCTATCCGAGGTAAGCTACGGAGCTAACTAATATCGGTGCCTTAGGCTATAGGTCTAGTAACCCGTAACACTTACTACTAGTAGTAGTAACTATAACGTATAATAATCTTTATCGATAGTATATATTATTACTATACCGTCGATAGTAGGCTTACTCCGGTTAGAAAGCTAGACCTTCTAATTATTAGATTAGTAAGAAGAGAAGTATTTATAGAATCCGAGGTTCGTTATATAGAGAACTAGGCCTCTCTTAGGTATAAGTTCCAAACAATAGATTCGCGAAATTAGAGGGATTCCTTATCGAAAGATACTATTAGGGATATAAAAATACTCTTAGAGTAGTTACGGGGAAGATCTAAGGCCTATATTGTCTCCAGGCTAGGCTTCTATAATTATATAGATATAGCATTTAGGGAGCGATAGCTAAAGTTGCTACGAACTGTTATCTAGATAGGAGTATTATACGCTAGGCCTCGACGTAATAATATAGGACTAGTAAAAGGTCTTACGCCTATTCTTAAAGAAAGCGTTATAGCGTCTATATAGCGATAAGGGAATTTTATAGTATACCCGTCCGGCGTAACTCTAGCTTCGTATAACGTAAAGTAATAAATATTGTAAAGCGCGTAGGAATAAGGCTATTCGCGCGAAATTGTAGTAAATTCTAGTATCTAGTAGGACAAACACGGACGAAAAGACTATAGGAAAACCTCTACCTAGGACTTAGATAGGTACGGGCTAGGCCGTACGAGTAAGATAATCTTAAGGACTAGAAGCCTAAATAGGCGACACTATATAGTAGATACCTCCGTATAGATTAAGGCATCTAGGTAGTTCTCCTAGACAGATAAGAAGATCTAGTCCATGCTTACGTAAGGGTATAAGGATCTAGGATTTAGAGTACGGGCGCAACAAGACGGGAATTAAGAGTAACATAATTATAGAAGACAAATTTAACCTTACTCGCTCTCCGCATCTTTAGCTTCTTAGCTATTATACCTAGCTCCCTCGCTTCTAACTATAGCCCTCTAGCTACTATATAGTATAGCGACTCTAATTGTTCGCCTCTTTTATAGGAGCTCTAGACTAGCTAAAGCTTTCCGGATCCTTCCGCGGCTCAGTTATTCACTTTCTAAAGTATCTACGATGTCCGTAGTATTGCCTAGCGATAAATAAGTTATAGGGCGATTTATAGTAGTTGCTCTAGTACTTTCGTCCTTGTTTATTACGCTATATAGGGCATTTTTAGAGGAACTCTCTTTATACGGAGTATTAGAAGAAGTAGCGGGGACGGAATGCTCGAGAGATATCTATAGTAGGACTAGCGGGCCGAGTTTAGGTTTTTTATTGCCTCGCTAGGACGGGAATATAAGCCGAGCTAGGTCCTTCCGTATAGCGGAATTTACGGAAGTACCTATTATATCTAGTACCGCTCTAATATAGGTTGCCGTAGCCTATATCCTTCGGTTAAACTTAAGATCCTTAATAACCTAGAAATAGTACTCTAGGATCTTAAGCTCTAATAACGCTCTTGTCTAGATCTACTCTACCCGCTTTACGAGGACAATATTATCTAAGAGGGTCTAAATACTATTACCTATAGCGGTCTATAATAGTACTTGTATTAAGCGCAATAGACTATTAAAGTGTAATAAAGCTCTCGATAGGCCTTAGGACCCTCTTTATATATGTAGTATTAATTATAGCCGTATAGGTACTAGGCGTATGCCTATATTGCGCGTATTATAGTCTCTTTACTATCTCGGTCGATCGTAGACATAAACAAATTAACGTTAGGTTCGCCTTTAAATAGCGGTACGCGGTTATAGAGTCTCTCTACTAGAGACTATGCTTTTCCTCCTTCGGTTTGCGGAAGTATCGTAGTATTAGGAGTATCGCTATACTAGGTAGAGAGTCCCGTACGTAGTAGAATCCTATAATAACCGGCCTTGTTTATGTTAGTTAGTATATACGGCTCTACCGTAATAGGAGGCGTACTAGTAATAGTTAAGAATAATTATACTATACCGAGCGGGTATTAACCGATCCTCGACTTAAGTATAGCTACGTAGTATACTTATCTAGATTACTAGAAACGAGAATTAGATGTCTTCTAAAAGGAAGGGCTATACGAGGTAGTAGGTGCTAGGAGTTAAGGATAAGGAGAGACGGATAAAAGAGTATTAAGAGACCCGGGACACTTACTATTCCTTATTATAAGCTCGTGAGCCCCCCGCTTAGCTAGTTTCCCTTAACTGCGCCTTTATAGTATAGAAGCTTCTATAGGTACCTATCCTACTTAGATTATATAGGCACTATATAGACTGCCTCGTTTCCTATATTCTATATATTCCTTTCCTTCTTCTACTATTACCTTCTATTACCCTAACCTTCTATAGCTACTATCTTCTATATCCGTCTTCTTTAACTTCCTTATTCTTAGCTAATCTTACTTTCTATAGCCTAATTACCTTCGTATGTTACTAGACGTAGTAACCGAGCTTACGAAGTACTCCTAATATAGCGCGATAGAGAAGGTAGCGGTCCTATTAAGGGCATTTGCACTACTACCCTCGAGCCTCGACGACCGAGCCTAGCTAGTATTAACCCTATTACGAGTAATAGCATCCTTCTATAGGTCGCCGAGGACAATACTATATATACTAGTTCGATTAGAACTCCTATTCGAAGACGGATAGATACTAATAGCTATAGTAACGGCGAGATACTAGACGATAGGCCTAGATAGATTATAGTAAGCCTCGATTATTCTACCGCTAAATATATCTATATAGGTAGTAACGGCGATAGTAATAGCGACGACGATAGCTATAACGACGTCGATATTTCGAGGTAGCCCCTTAAGAAAATTACGGCTACTAGGCCGAAAGCTATTCGGCGTTCGGGAATAGCTACTAGTAGCTATAATAAGATGTCTCGCGAGGTACTAGATATCCAAGCTAGGCATACTCCCGTTACGGAGTCTATAGATATTAACCGCTCTAATAAGGAGGAAATGCCTTACGAGATACTAGACGACTTATTATTTACTTAGCCGACGGATATATACTAGACTACTATTCTAATCCCTAGTATTAGTAAACTATTAGGTTATTCGACCCCTCTAAGCTCGAGTACGCTTAAGAATAAGGATACTACGTCTTAGAGTAACCGCGCTACTTCGTTATTCCCGGAGGATCTAGAAGACTATTTGTCTAAGGTAGATAATTCTCCGGTTCCGTCGAGATTATCGTTACTAGTCGTAGTAGGGCTCGCCTCCCCGAGAATTAACGTCAAAGAGGCCTAGCCGGCCCCTATAATCTAACGGTATCCTTCGTTACTAGTTATAGTAGTACTCGCCTTCCCGCGTTACGAAAATCCAAAACGTAAGTCCAGCGATTTTACGAGTCGCGGGCAAGGCTAGTAAGTCGCGTACGAGCCTAGCGAGTCGCACCTAAGTTACTAGCGAGTTATTAGTAAGTCGGCCGAGTCTAGTAAGTTACGTAAGTCGACTACGAGGTAACTACGAGGCCGGTCGCTCTTAATATATATATATATATATATATTAAGTTACTACTAAGTCGCGCGTTGTTCTTTATAGTCTATATACTTGACTATTATTTACGCTAACGACATCTACTAGTTATTCGCAGTACGACTACTTACTACGAGATGCACCGAACGTTAACCGGATAGAATTACGTAGTCTTAACGTGCTTATCGCATTACTACTCTAGGCTAGCGGCGTCGACGCGTATACTATACTACCTACTAAACCTCTAGTCGTGCCTTACACTTCTTAAAGTAGCAAGTCCAAATCCTTATCCTCTACTCGCGGCTATAATACAGCCCTCTATATCTTGAATTTGTATATCTATGTCCTCGTCTACTAGACGCGGGTATAATAGAGCTAACTTCGCTACCTCGTCTTTATTGTTATCGTCGCTATTGCTACCGCTATCGCTAGGCTCGAAGTCTAACTCTTTATCTAACTCGTTACTATTATATAAACAGTCGTCGTCGCCTTTGCCGACCTTCCTCTTTCTACTACTATCCTTGCTCTTACTATTACTATTCTATCTACCCTTATTGGCAATGCGACCGGTGTCCCTATCGTTATTACCCCCTCCGTCGCTACTATTACGGGTATCGCTACTAATGTCGAAGCTATTATTATCCTTATTCTCGCTAGTAGATAACTTAGCACTACTATCCGGCATCTTTTCCTTATTCTTCGTTCTATAGACGCTAAAGACACGACCTCTCGCTAAAGCCCTAATCTCGAGTAGCTTACTACGGCTTAAGGTGTCGGTAAGTTCGTAGAGGTAGGCCGTTAAGTTAGCTACGAGGCTCCGGAGGTCGGCTTCGCTACTATAACTACTATATTCCGAGATAGGTACGCGGACGTAGTAGTATATAAGACGAATCGAATAAGTGTCCGTAACGGATATACTAACGCGCGGCTTAAGGGCTATAGTATATTAATAATAGGAAGTATTGCATTCCTTAAATAGACGCACCTTTATTAAGGCTACACTTCTTTATAACTCCCGTAACAACGCAATTTATGTATGCGCCGTCGAATATCTCTATACCGGCACTATCTATTGCTATAATACACTCGAAGTAGAGGCTATATCCGTATAGGCACCGCTTGTACTATCTAGTCTCGACGTTATCGAAGCGGTTTACGGAGATCTAGCCGATTATAGCGGGTAGAGCATTAACATTCGCATAGACGTTTACTATGGCCTTAGACTTCTTACGTACGTTAAAGTTATATTCGGAGGAGGCGCGGAGGTAATCGTCGTTAATAAGCCTATTAAAAATAGGAGGTCGGTTCGAGGCGCTAATCTTGCTTAAGTATTAGTTAGCATATACTACGCCTTAAGTTATAAACATAATTTCGGTGTTTACTAGAGGTGTTAGAGAAGCTGTAATTATAGAAGGCAGTTCGTAAACTTACTATCGTCGTAAAGACTCTATCCGCTAGATATGTCCGGGAATTAGAATAGTAGCTACTCTAGCAACGCTATACTAGAGGTGGAGGTGAACGTAGTTTAAGTAAGTTCTAGGCGGTTAGTAGCACGAGGATAGTTATAGTGTTAAGGTTAATGCAAGGCTTAGTACGTCGCGCTATAATCGAGTAAAAAATAACCCGTAGCTAAGCCGTACGTTTATATAAGCTGTACTTAACTTCGGACGGATATCTTTTTAGCACGTATTAGGCTTTTAAATTAGCGTTAATCTAGCGTTAAGTTACGAGTCTAGGACTAAGAAAGGCCCTTAACCCCGATGTATCCTTATGCGCTTTTTGGTCGTGTTTACTTCCTCGTTAGCTATTATAGTTTGCTTACTATATACTTTCGCTCTCGCTTCCCTAATCCGTTGCTCCTTACCTTATACGTATCTAACGCTATATTAGCCTCCTAGTTCGTCTCCTAGAGAAAGTTATAGAACTCGAAGTCGGCAGTATTGTTAATATACCTCTCCCCTTCTAGTGCATTCTCGTCGACTAGCATTATATAGATGCTATAATATATCGATAGCAAGGAGTAGAACTGCCGCCCTTAGAGGATACTACGCCTTGCCGCCTTCCTTCGAGGCTTAATTATAGTTATGCCGTAAATCCGATCTAGAAGACTATATATATCCTTAGGTTCGAAAAGCTCGACGAAGGCTGCCTAGTATATAGGAGCTTTCTACATCTTACGCCTCCTCTCTCTATATACGACGTCCCTTGTCGTAGTATCTATTACTACTAGTATTTAGGTATTATTACGGATCGACACTACGTAGCGAAGTTGTGCTAGCAACCGCCCTTTAAAGGTAATGCTGTTATAGGACCCGTCCGGTCGCGCGCGGTACTTATATACCTATAAGAAGTCGTATTGCGCGTTACTATTAATGTTCTACTAGTTCGGCATATACTTAAAGTAATCTTCGCCTAGTGCTTCTATGTTATTGCCGACCTTGCCGGTTCGTTTCTAGTATCTTAAACCTCTATAGAACTATACTATTAAGTCGTCCGCCTATATATTATCTAGCTCTAGTATATTAGGCTCTTTAGTATACGTTCCGTTCCCTCTTTACTCCCTTACGAATACGGCTAGTAAGCGCCTAAAGTCTCTCGCTATGTCCCTCTCGAAATACATTAGAACTATACTAACCTTAGTCTACGTCTTGTTACTATATTCTCTTTAGCATTTCGAGGCACTCTATCCGAATAGAATCTCCGGCGGCCGAGGTCTAATAGGCTCGGTCGTATAGACTAATTGTTCTATTCGCTTAAGCGGTGTTACCTTACGAGCACTATAGCCGATGTCGAACTATACCTATATATTTAATATCCGCTCGTAGGCGTTTATTACCTAATCCTCCTACCCGGCCTTCCTATTAGTTATCTCGAAGGGCCTCTTTATAAACTTAATATGTTTGTGTTTACCGTAGTTAGATACGAGTTCCAGGGCGTTACCGAAGTTAATAATCTACTCCGGGTAGTATACTATAGAGTAGAACTTTAGGAAGTTAAAGGTACTATCTTCTCTATCCCGCTTCTATTTCTTAGTCTCCCTATATTTATAGAAGTACTCTTTATATTAGTTTATCCGGAACAAGGCTAACTATATATATCGGAGGGTGTCGTTGTCGTAGCTCGTATAGCTAACGAGAAGAATAAAGTCTACTATCGCGCGTACGAACTGGAGGGTATTAATCGTACCTACTTCTTCGAGTAACAGTATAAACACCGGTAGCATTACGCGTAGTAGACTCTTCTATTCCTTCCCTATCTACTATTTAACTTCGGTAAACAACTAAAGACGCGTAGGTCGGGATGTACTAGGATTATTACGAATCGCTTATTAATAATTAAGTCGACGATAAGCTATATATTTGCCTACTCCTTCTATCGCTTAAACGTATCCTTGGCCCGTCGGAAACGCTTCGTTTGTCTCGTAGGTATCTATTCCTCGAGTAGGTCTCTAACCTAGCCCGTTATATACATTAGTACGCCCTTAAGTAGCTAATGTAGGATGTCAACTATTAGGGAACGGTATATGTTAATACCGGGATAACCGAACGCAAAATAGTCGATGTTATAAATACCCTATATCCCTATCTTCTCTATCTTCCGGTAAGCCGCGCGCACGTTATATATAAGCTTCTACGTATAAGCTACTATCCGCGGTAGTGCCTAGACCTCTAGGTCTTTACGCTCGTCCGGATGTACTTAGTAGAGTGGACAATAGTTCGTTAAGTTAACGCCTATAACCCGCACTTACTCTTTATAGTTAATCGACATAACTATAATACGAGGGAAGTAGCGCCGGGTTAGCCTATCTATATACCGGACGTCTATGCCTTCGCCCTCTCCGAGCTTTCTTAATAGCTTTAGGATATAATCTATCGCCTCGTAGTATAACTAGACTATTTCGTCTAGCGTACTATCCTTCGCGATCGGTAGTAGTGCTATTATAATAGTTCCTAGTCTTTTATTCGAGTTCCGGACCTTGCCTAAGAGGTTTCTAATACTAAGGTATAACGGGTAAGCCTTAAGGTCGCCTTAGTAGCTCGTAACCTAAGTCTCGTCGGTAGAGAGTAGAATTGGCACTACTATTGCGCCCTCGATACTAATTGATTTCTATGTTTCCTACTACTAATCTCCTAACGCTATGTCTAAGTACCTCCGCCGTAGTATCTCCTCGTTGTTATCCAGTTTAGTAATTAATAGGGTCTATACGTTAGATCGTCTTTAAAGCCTTTATAGCTAAGGAGGAAGCGGATTACGGGCTCGACTAGTTAATATCGTAACTTATATTACGCGACCCTACCTATTAAACGATCTATCGGCATTATAAAGGTTTCCGTCCTCTATTCGCCTACTACCCTCGAAGCTACCGTTCCTATTACTCGTATCTTAATAGTAGGCTCTCCTATAGTCTTAAAGCTAATAATGTCTTATAATAGCTTACTATATAGGTACTAGAGTAGACGAGTAATTACTAAACCGGATATCTTCTCCCTCTTAAGCTAATAGGTAAAACATAAATCGAAGTCCGAAGTAAACGCGACGCTTACGTCCGTTAGTTTCCTATTACTATTGTTTTATCTATACGTAGTTAGTCGTCGGCCTCGTTATATAACTATAGTCGACTTACTTATACTAGCCGGTCCCTACGGGTATACCCTCTATTTACTCGAAGGTCTTAACCTCTAAATTCCTTATACTATAGTTTAACTAAAGACGCCCTTATCTACTACTTATCCGGCTACTCGATCGGCTTCTAGTACTTAATACGCCCTTATTAGTCTCCGCGTCCCGGATATTATAGTCCTCGCCGTTGTCCGTTTCTCTAGGCCTCGGAAAACTATATAGATCGTCGAAAAGGCCTAGAGAATCTACTCCGTCGGTATCGGCGTACCTAGTATCCGCTACGGCGAGTCCGGCTATAGAAGCCTCTAAGTCTATTAGCCCTTCCGCCCATATATTAACATATATATCGAGAGTATCCCCTATTTCTATATTATCTAATATCTTACGAGTCTTCGTATTAGTAGTCTCTTAGTCGGATTCTTCGTCGCTAGATCGGAGTCCCTAATTGTTATATAGCCGTATACTTAGAGGCTTCGGCTACCGCCGTTTCGAATATATAGCCTCGTATCGTATAGCGCCGGACTAGGACTTTAGTATCGTCCGATAACGTATATATCTCTACTAAAGCTATAGGCGTATAGTAAGTCTAATCGGTCGCCTCGTATTATATATACTTAACTACGAACGTGTTCTCCTTAACGTAAGCGCGTATATAGATTCCGATAAGGTAGGACCGTCTTAAGTTAGTAACGACTTATCCCTAATTCGAGTAGACTTTTCGGTAATTTAGCGCTAATTTTAATACGCGAAGGTTATACGGCGCGCGACGTCGGCTTTCTTAACCTTACTCCATTTATATATAGTCGATTATAATACTCTACGATCGATAATACCGCCGCCGCTCGTATTATTACCTTCTTCTTCCCTTCTCGATAGTAGATCTCCGCTAGAGCATTCGCTATTTAGGTCTAAGACGTTTTAGATACTATCGGTAGTATCTTATTATAAACGGTACTTATTTAACTTCGCTTAATAATCGACGCGTAAGATAGGTAGTATACTATCCGTTTTATATACTAAACGTCCTATACCGTTTCTTCTAAATACTTTATTGCTCGCTTCTCTACTAGACTTACTAATATACGCTACTACTATAATAGCTACCTCGACGCCTACCTCGAGTACTATACGTCTATCGTCCCCGCCTACTTCCCTAGAAGTTTAGTTTCAACGTAAGCGTAAGGTTCGATAGCTACCTATATATACTATTCGTTATAATAGCTACTAAATGTACATCTAGCGCGCCCGCTTAATATATAAGAGATACCCGGAAGTCCTAGATAGTACATTACTAACGTTATAGTACGAATAGTAGATAAGACTAGAGGCGATATACTTACCGCATCGTTATGTCCCTCCGCCCTTTCTATAGCTACTAACCCTTAAGTAGCTAGCCGAACGCGTGGAAGAGCTTAAATATTAGTTATAGCGGGTAATATAGCGGCTAGAGGGCATCTCGATACTATAGATCCCTATCTACCTATTATTAACATTTAGTTTAAACATTATCTTTAATATTATCTTCGTAACTATACCGAGCCGCTATATAGACGAGGCGTATAGTTAAATACGAAGGAGGCGTAAGTCCGGCACGAAACTAGTAGCTAGGTAAGTTAATCTAACGATCCTACTACTAAAAACAGGTAAAGAATTAGAGGAGCAGCCGAGTTAAGCTTGGATTAGCGGCCGGGTAGGTTATTTTTTCGATCCTACCGCTAAAAACGACTAAAGAATTAGAGGAGGAGCTAAGTTAAGCTTAGATTAGTGGCCGGGTAGGTTATTTTCTTCGATCCTACTACTAAAAACAACTAGAGAATTAGAGGAGGAGTTAAGTTAAGCTTAGATTAGCGGCCGGGTAGGTTATTTTCTTCGAGCCTACCGCTAAAAACAACTAGAGAATTAGAGGAGGAGCTAAGTTAAGCTTTAACTAGCGGCCGGGCAGGTTATTTTCTTCGATCCTACCGCTAAAAACAATTAGAGAATTAGAGGAGGGGTTAAGTTAAGTATAAATACAATGTACTAAGTATAACTTTCCGTATATCTTTCTTACTCTACTTATAATGTCTAAGTATATATACTTCTACTATAGACGTAGTTTAATAGTTAGTGTTTAGTATAGATAGGATTACCGGAGATGTTAAGGGCTTTATAGTAGATAGCAACGATGCTCTAGTTATTAAGTAGCTACTCAGCTACGAGAGCGAAGGCCTAATACGGTTATTGTACCTAGCGAGGTAATTACTAGAGATGTTAAGGGCTTTACGGTAGATAGCAACGACGCTCTAGTTATTAAGTAGCTACTTAGCTACGAGAGCGAAGGCCTAATACGGTTATTACACCTAGCGAGGTAATTACCGGAGATGTTAAGGGCTTTATAGTAGATATTAACGACGCTCTAGTTAGCATTTCATATATTCGTATTACTACTATAGGCTAACCCCGTTATTATATCGCAATCGCGAATAGTAGTGTCTTTTTCCTACCTACCTTCTTAGCTTCCTTCTCGGCTGCCTTTGTTGCCCTCTTTTTAGCATTAATAGCCTCTTTAGACTGTCTCTCCTACTCCTTTAGAATATCTACCTGCTCTTAGGTTGTTACTCTAAAGCGAATACAGTCTATAGCGAGCTGTCTACTACCGTACTAAAGGCTCTACTACTTACTAAGAGGGCATATTTTAGACGTTATAATAAGCCGGTAGCCTTTAGTAAATAGTAATAGCTAAACTCTAGAAATGCGCAACGGTCGCCCGTTTAGCTATATGTCTTTTACCGAGGCCTAGGTCCTATCGATAAGTATAATGTAGTCGCATAGTAGTAGCTTAATACCGGCTTTAATAGCGTTAGCTAAAGCAATTAATAGCTAAGGTCTCTCGGGTTATAGTGCTAGTAGACGATTGTACTTAGTATAGTCCTATACTATAGTCTTCACTTACTCCTTATTTAACTACGGGTAGATAACAAGGAAGTTATCTTTTAATATCTCTCCCTCTTCGACTTTCTATAAGTAAAAGTATTACGGGACGCCGGGCTTAGTACCCCCGGGTAGTATATACCTTTAGTAATAGCAGATAGATAGAGAACTAGCTTTCCCACATACTTAATTCCGGTTCACACGTTCCCTTGTTAATTAGTAGCTAAGAAAGCATAATCCGACTTATAGTCGAAAGATCGGACCGAGGACATACGATCCTATAATAGTAACACGCCCTCCGTACCCTAGTTATAAGCCGCGTTTACGTTTACGCCGAGTCCGCTTACCTTGCGACGATAGTAACCTTCTATATAGTCTATAGTACGGAAAGAGAAGGAGGACGAGAACTGCCCTCCCCTAATTGTTAGCGCTTCCGTACCGCGAACACCCTCTCCGAGCATCTATCGCTATAAGTTTAGCTAGCCTAAGACCCTCGGTAGAGCCTCCTTCCTTCCTAGTATAGTTACTAGCTAGGAGAACGCCTACTAGCTCGTTCGACATAGCTACCCTAGATTAGCAACTGCTATAGGAAACTACATACTTAGGATATAGCTCCTATTACTTCGTCGGAGAACCTAACCGCTTGGAGGTAGTTGTAAAAAAGTTCCTACAACTTCTAGCCCTTATACGGAAAGTTATACGGAGGACGCTAGCACCGAGGACGTACTACCCGGAAGACACCTTATAGCCTAACAATACCGTATCCCTCGGCTTCCCGAACGACTAGATTATCGATAAGAGTCTCGTTACCTAGGAAGTAAAAGCCTTCCTAGCCGCCCTTAGATAGGCTAACGTTATAGTATAGCTAGGCTCCTAGAGTCCGTCGAGTAATACTATAGCCGAAGCGACACTTTACTAGCCTCCGTAGACCGCCCTTACCGGTATTCTAGGAGCCGACTTCGGTCTACGCCTACGAGCGAGACTAACGACGATCGTAAAACGTAGAGCCCGAGTAGGTCTATTAAGATAGCCGCGCCCTACGATTAGAGCGGTTACTCTACCCTAACCGCTACGTAAGTCGACGCTACTCCGTATACTATCTACGTATCGCCGAACGTAGAGTAAACCGTTCTAGTAGCTACCCGCCCTAGAGTAGCTATCTTACTCTTCCGAGGCATCTACTACCCGCGAGTCCCTACTAAGTTTACCGCGACTATAATACTCTAAACCGGAAGATCTCGTTCCTAATCTCCCTTCCCCCCGTCGACTAAGCCTAGAACTACTCTTACCGAGAAGCGAGTAGCCGAGGATAGCCGACCCTCTAAGAGAGGCGGAAGAGGTATAGAGACCGGACAACCTATAGTAGGGCCCTTAGCGTTAATAGCCGCCGCCGGTAGTATATACTCCCCGGGGGTAACTAGCCGCCCCTATTATGGTAGACTAGTAGCGCTACTAGGACTAGTAGTAGCGTCGTTAGCGCCGTAGGCGTAGTAAAGAACTACCCTACTAGTAAGCTCCGCTAGTTATCGCGGGTAATAGTGTCCTAGGGGCGGAGGAGCTAGCGAACCTAGATATAGCTTAGTTAAGAGAGCTAATTACCCGGCTCTACGGCGAATAGCACCGTTAGCCGTTACTATAAGTCTAGCGCTAACCCTAGCCCGCTAATAAAGATTAGTATATCGATCGTCGTATTGCCGAGGAACGCTTATAGGAGGGAACAGCGCGCCGACTAGCTACCGCCGGGTTAGGCTCCCTAGCGATATCGGGAGGCCTTACCGACGAACTACGCTAGTCTAGGCATACCCGTCCGATTAATAGCTACTACCCCTCCTCGCATCGCGATTCCTCGAGTAGTAACTCGTCCCCCGTACCCTCTAATCGAGGACGTAAGTACTAGAAGGCTTATAAGAAGAAGGAGAGGCGTCGCCGCTCGCCGAGCTATAACTTGTCTAGCTCGGAATTAGACTCCTTAGTATTAGAAGACCGCTTCGTCCACGATAGCTATTCTAGGCATAGCCGTTCCCGCTACTATAAGGGCTATTACTATCGGGAGCGTTCGCCTTCGTACGATATTAAGTAGAAGATTAGGAACTTCGATCCTAAGGATATCGGATTCTTCGACCCCTACCTTAAGGCGGAGGAAGGAGAGATCGACGACATAATCGAATAGAACGGGAGATGCTACTTCCGCTCTATATAGCTGTTCTTAGACTCGGCCCGCGACTATACGGAGACTAGTTCGGCTACCCTAGCCCGACGCTAACTTAGCCGCTACCTAAAGGGAGAAGCGATAGTTTAGTTTATGCATTACTTAGATAACGACACCTAGGCATAGGTACGCCGCGGTAAGCGTATTAACCGATAGGCTAAACTACTCTCTAAGAAGTACCGTATATCGGTTACGGAAGCCTAGGAACGCCTAAATAAGGAGAGATACGACAAGGACGATATCCGCGAGGGTAGACTAGTTCAGTCGTTCGTAATAAACGTAGTGCGCTAGAGTAGAGAGGCTACGGTGCCGGATCTCTAAGCCTAACTAACCTAGGCATAGCTTCGCCTAGACCTAGTGTTTTAGAACGTAATTAAGAAGCCTAAACGTAAGACGATAATCGATAAGTTTATCCGCGACCTAGATAGTTACTAAGACGTATAGCGTCGATTATATCTACCCCGAGATAAGGGTAAGTACGCCTAGAAGGACGACTCCGGCTAAGGGTAGCAAAGTAGCTACCGCGATCGAGATAGTAACTACCGTTTAGATTACGGAAACTATAACGTTAACTCGTCTAGGCGATCGTACTACGATAACAACGTCCGAGCCGACCCCTCTAATACGTAGTAGTACGAAAATAATAGCTAGAAGAAGACTAACTAGGAGAAGGCAACTAAGCTAAAAGAGTTAGATTTAGCGGACTACTATAAAGACCGCCGCCGTAACGATCGCCGTAACGACCTAATCGGTAGAGACGAGTATAGAAATTGCTATAAGGTAGGACACTATGCCCGCGAGTATCTAGACCGCGATCGTACGCCTAGAAACTACTATATAGCGGACTCCTGCTCCTTATTAGAAGAGTCCTCTAGCGATAGCCCGCGTTACTACCGGCGTACTACCTAGTCGGAGGATAGCGACTCCGAGATAGCCGAAAACCTCTTTAACAATGTCGTGTACTATAACTTGGGGGAGGACGCGCCGGCGAACAACTACTAGGATATCGCTAACTACTTCGTCGACGTATCGCTACCGACCCCCTTCGCGTTCGTAAATTATACGGTGTAGACTACTAGACTAGTGCCCTCTACGTCGCTCTTACCTATTACGTATTCGGGTAGAAGCACACGCTATTAATGCTATACTTGTTATCGAGAGTTCCCTTCTAAGAATAAGCTATACGAACATCGCCGTAAATACTATCTACGATCTACGGAACCGGAGGGCGAGGCTAGGGCTACCGAGTCCCTCCGTATAGTTTTATCTACCGCTAATAGTATAGGGAAGGCGGGATTCGCCTTCCGAAGCTACTATTACCTTAGAGTGCTAGTAAGGCTAGGCCTCGACTAGTAGGACTACCTAGTTTACTTAGACACCGGAGCAACGGTCTCCCTAATTAACGCTAAGTAGCTCCGCTTATGCTTGCCGAGTATTAAGGTCTATAAGCTCGCTACCCCCTTCTAAGTTCGTGGAATTAGTAAATCGCTCTATATAGAGTACGTCGACCTTAAGTTTTAGATGCCGGTAGCGATTCGAGGCGAGCGTGTCCTTACCCGTATAAAGTATAAGATATACCTTACTACCGGGCTACGTACTAAGATACTTATTACTATAGATATTATTGGCCCCGAAAAGATAAGAATTAATATCCCTCGAAAATTAGTTACGATCGGGGCTTACTAGGGTATAATAGCCCTAGTCCTAGTTAAACGCCGTAACGATATAAAGTACCGTTCGGCCGTAGCCTCCGAGGATAACCTTACCGTACCGGCTTATACGGTAGCGTACGTCCTAATTACCGTCGCGAACGCTCGCCCTAAGGATAGAGACTTCGAGTTTACCCTAGACTCCTAAACCCCTACTATACTCTCTATATACATATACGTCGTAGATGCTAACACCGACTTCGTCCTAGTAAGGAACGACACCGTCGAGGTAGTCTCCCTTCTAGGCGGCACGCGCCTTAGGTAACTCTACGAATATAAGATCGAAGGTTACTACTAACTCGATCCTAGGGAGCATAGTCTAGCGACGCTGCCCACTCGGCTATTTAAGATAGACCCAACCTTAGAAATAAAGCTACCTAACGGAGTTACGGTCCACGGACACGCCGACTTTTAGGCTAAGGTCGAGAAGCTCGTACATTAGCACTAGGAGGTATAGATCGATAGAGGCGGCACGGTTAATGTCCCCGAGGAGGAGTAGATAAGGATCCCCTTCCGGGCCGACGTAGAGAATATTAGACTATCTACGAAGCTATACCCGGCAAGCGTACGTAATAAACCTATTATTAACAAGGTGCTTAACAAGCTAACGGGACATACTAAACTCTAACGCACAACGTAGCCGACGAGGTAGGCCTCCTCGATCTTCGTTACCTAGAAGGACGTCGTAGTAGAGGGTAAGGTAGTGTAGGTAGGACGTCCCGTAGTAGACATCCGGGGTGTTAATGCCCTTATAATTAAGGATAGCTACCCCTTACCGCTCTAGTTCGACCTAATCGCCTAGCTCTAAGGATATACGCATATTACGGTTATCGATGCTGTATCCTTCTTCTACTAATAGTTAGTCTATAAGGACGACCGCGAGAAGTTTACGATTAATAGCTTCCGCGGATAGGAGTAGCTAAACGTAGCGATAATAGGCTACGCCGGCTTAGTTTAGTACGTTTAGCGCTAGTTAGACCGCATCCTCTTGGACTTTAAGGACTTCTATCGGGCCTATATAGACGACATTGTTATCTTCTCCCGTTCGAAGAAGGACTACCTAGAGCACCTTAACCGGGTCTTTACTAAGCTTAACTCGGTAAACATTACCCTAAACCCGTATAAGACCTTTATAGGCTACCCGATAGCTACGCTCTTAGGCTAGCGTATAAGCGGGCTCGGGTACACTACCTAAGAGGAGAAGGTTGCTACAATCGTTAACCTAAAGTTTCCTATAACCTTAAAGGAACTCGAGTTCTATATCGGCCTTACCGGGTAGTAAAGGGCCTACATCCCGTACTACACGTACGTCGTAGCGCCCTTCGAGGTACGTAAGACCTAGCTCCTTAAGGAATCGCCGTCGAATAAGGGCTACGCGTGCAAAAACTTCTCCGTAAGGACCTAGGTATAGTAGTCGAACGAGGATCTAACTACCTAGCGTAAGGCGTACGAGATAATGAAATCCCTATATCGCAACGCAACGTTTCTATACTACTACGACCCTAATAGACGCCTCTACCTCGACCTGGATTCGTCTTACCTCGGAGCCGCCTACGTAATCTATATAGTAAAGGGAGATCCTAACCCTACCTTAGTTGTAGGGAAGGCGGTTCGCTTCCCGTACGCCGACGTTTAGGTAATTATATACCTTAGTAAGGCGCTCTCCGACACGGAGAAGCGTTACCTAGCTACCGAGCTTGAAGTCGCTAGACTCGTATAGGTCCTCTATAAGACGAGGCACGTTATATAGGCTAGCTATAAGGAGGTCTACGTTTTTACCGACTACACCGCTACGCTAGGTCTTATAAACTAGCACTTACTTACGACGACGTCTTCCGCGGATAGCTTAAACCTCCGCTTAGTAAGGGCAGCGTAATATATCTCCTAGTACCGGCTTAAGATTCTATACCGTCTAGGGAAGCTCTATACGATTCCGAACGCCCTTAGTAGGCTAGTAGACGAGCTTAACCCGCTAGTAGAGCCTACTTAAGATAAACTCGACATCTATACGTACGAGGATAAGAACGAGCCGCTCGTTTTCTATATAATCTTAGTGGAGCTCTCTAAGGACCTTAAGAGCCGCCTTAAGGAAGGCTACTAAGACAACGCCGGCTAGAAGAGGCGCCTCTAATAGCTAGAGCGGGCTATCGAGGTAGCCCGTACCTAGGGAGACTAAGACGAGGACGCGGCTAGCAATATAGGCGAACCGGAGTCTAGCCTACTTAATCTCCGTTTCTTCCTACGGGAAGGCCTTATCTATATTAAGGACGAGCTCGACGGCCGAGAACGCCTTTATATCCCACTAGCCCTATATAAGGACGTGTTCGCTATAGCCTACGATTAGCATTACTACGTAGGGTACTACCGATCCTACGCGAACGTCTAGGCAAGCTTCTACATCCGGAGGCTTAGCCGCGAGCTCTATAGCTACATTTACTAGTACCCGCTATATAAGACGAGATAGACCCTACGAGATAGGCTATCTAGCGAATTAGTACCGATCTATACGACGCCTATACCCTAGTACACGGCGACTACGGACTAGGTAAAAGGCCTACTAATAACGGAGGACGGCTTCGACGGCTTCCTAGCCGAGACTTATAAGTTTACTAAGGACATCCTCCTTACCCCGGTAAAATCCACTTAGGACGCTCGCGAATAAAGATATAACTACCTCCTATTATACGTTAAGACCGAGCGGAATCTCCCGGCTATCCTTATCGGGGATAGAGACCCTATTTAGCTCTCCGAGTTCTTTAAGGGCGTATCCGAGAAGATTAGTACCTAGTTCTTAGCGACTACGGTATACTACCCCTAGACCGACGGATAGTCGGAGCGTACTAACTAGACGGTCGAGATCGTAATCCGGTTCTACCTTACCTACAATCTAGACTCGTAATAGACGGAGGCATTGCCCTATATCTAGGCATAGATAAACAACTCTAGGAACGCCTCTACTAACGAGGTCCCGAAAGTTATAATCTAAGGCTTCCGATCGAACCTCGACGCCCTTAATCCGCTTACGGAGCTCCCTATATAAGACTACGTTAACCTTCGGTAGGAAGTACGCGACTAGGCTAATAATTCCCTAGCTTAGGCGGCCGTAGTAATAAAGGACCACTATAACGCCGTATATACCCTACTAACCTTCCGACCTAGCGATAGGGTAATACTAAAACTATATAAAGGATATAAGATCCTAGGTTACACGCACCGTAAGTTCTCGCACTAGCGTATAGGGATACTTAAGGTTAAGCGTCGCATCGGTAACCTTATATACGAGTTGGAACTCCTACCGACGATAAGGATCCACCTAGTCGTCTCGATTGCCTAGCTTACTAAATACCTAGTTGGTATAGATCTATACGGCTAAGAGCTAACTCGCCCCGGTCCGGTGTAAATAGAAGAAGAAGACTCTAACCCTAAGAACCCCTATTATAAGATCGAGTATCTTCTCGGTAAGCGTACCTACTAAGGAAAGATATAATACCTCGTTAAATAGCTAGGCTACCCGGACAACGAGAACTAGTAGTACGACTTAGATAACCTAAGCGACGCTCTAGAGTACGTAGAGGAGTACGACCGTACGTACCTAGAACTACCTATCGTCCTCGGACGTCGTACCCGCCGTAGAATCGCTACGGACGAGACGGAGGACTACGAGGTTATACGTACGAGGCGGAGATAGTAGTATTAAGCCGACTAACTCGCCGACGCTAGGATCGAGCTTACTAAGGCATTAGTTACCCTTCGACTTACTAAGGTATCAAATAGCCGCCAAGGCCGGACAGTTTATCCGTATTATTGTTAATCTATAGGCGAAGATTCCCTATAAGTTACATTCCACTTTACTACTCCCGTATTAGATATCCGAGTTTATCCTATCTATATAAACCTTACCTCCGACTATAACCTACTAGCCGACTTACGTACGCGTACCCTTTCCTACGATACTAATTACCTACGTATACCTAGGCGGATACCGAGAATAGCGTTAAGTAAGCGGAAATAAGCCGGGCTAAAGGCGGCGGAGACCCGTAAGAAGAACGCGGTAGCGAGAAGCGACGTGCCTAAGGGTACTAAGAGCAAAGAAATAAAGGGCGCGTAGGATAGCCCGGCGGACGATAAGACTCCCGAGAGTACTAAGAACGAGGCGAAGGATAATGCGCCCGATAGCGCGGAAGATAATAGCCTATTTGTCCCGGAAACTAGGACTATATAGCGGAAGGCGGGTAACCTCGCCGACGTTAGGCCCTTAGTATCGGGCGATATATAGCCGGAGGACGCCGCGTAAGCTAATAGCCCTAGGTAGTAGCTCCCTTCGGCTAATTGTCCTAGGTAGTAGCTCCCTTCGCTCTAAGAAGACTAATATATTTAAAGAGGAGGAGAGCCCTACCGAGTTAACGCGGGCGAGCGTAATATAGCCTTTAATCCTAGAACCGACTACCGCCTAAAAGAAAGCTAACGACAACTAGGAGCGCCTAGGACATAAAGTACGCATAGCTAAAGCCTAGCGCGCTAAGCTCCTATACTAACTACTAGAGGATCCCGAGGAGGCGATCTCCTAGGCTATAATAGACGTAAGACACATACCTATAAAAGCCGGCTTAAAGTCGCACCCCTTAAAGGAAGCGGATATCGTACCTCTACCTATTCGCGAAGGCTAGGTAGTATTCTTCGAGCTCCCCGTATAGGACTTATAAGGAGTTAGTATTTTTATAATAGGACCGGAGAACAAGCTCCTAGCATTCTTCCCCTCTCCTTAGGTAATCCGCGCCGCTAAAATGTTTCCCCCTATTCCGGAGTAAATGCTCGGAAACGGTTATATCCTTACGTTATACTACCTTATACGAATTAGCTTTACTAAGAACGCCGTGCGCGCGATTATAATAGAGGGGTACTACTTCCGACTAGTAGTAGTCGAAGGCCTCCTTAACTTACGTAAGTCCTCCTACGCGTAAGTCCCCTTCGCGAAGATAATTAACCTCCTCGTGTACCTCTCTTTATAAGACGACAACCCCGTCGTTCGTCTCCCCGGATACTAGTAGAAGTATACCTTTACTAGCCTCGAACATAAGGTATAGCGTACGGCCTTATTCTCGCCGACTAAGGGGCAGTATACCTTTACCTAAGTAGCTACCTTCTAGGCGTACCTACGGTACCGCCCGCACCGTACTAAGGCTATCTAGAACCTAAAGGAGAGCCGAATAGTGTTAATTCGCATCTTAGATAACTTTAACCGAGATAAGCGTCCGGACTAGTACTAGGGCGACGCCTACTTTAAGGACTCTCTACTCTAGGAGCCGATACCGGGTAAGGGCCTATAGTAGATTAAGAAGCTAGTAGCTAAGGACAATAACACCCCGGTATAGCCCACAACTAATAAGGCGACCTTAAACCTAGTGCCCACTAAGAAACCGTCGGCTAGCGTAACCTTCGAGCGTACTAGTAAGGATATAGGGGGTAACTTACGTAGAGATAGTTAGGGTACCTTACCGCCCAAGAAGAAGCGGCCGGAAGGCGAGGACATCCTAGCCTTAGTAGCGGATAACGCGAAACCGGCGTTCGTTAACGCTACGGTAGTTAACGCTATAGTAGGACGTCTCCGTATAGAAGAGGAGATTAATCCCGATATGCGAAAGGTATACGCTACTCTTTAAGACCTCTATCGCCGAAGCCCGACAAGCTATAGCTACACCTCCCTTATAAAGAAGGCTACCTAGCTATTACGCGAAGATAGATTTCCTAATACGACCCTCCTAGAAGTCGTAGACTAGGAGATAGTTTAGCCGGGTGTTACTATCGACGACGCTACTACCCCGGGTCTACCGCACGATATGCTCCCCCGTAAGAACGTTAGCATACGCTACCTTACTACGTACGACGCGCTAGCGAAGGCCCGGGACGTAGTGTACGATAAGGGCGTAATCCGTATAGGGCGTAATCTATATAGCTTGGGACGCCCTACGCGTAAGAGGATAGTACGCTACCCTAACGTATATTAAAGACTACTCCTTCCCTTAGATAGGACTCGTCGCCCGCGGCGAAGCTAACGCCGAGTTTACTCTTTAAGTTAATAGCGCCTAGGAAGATAATAACGACGATAACCGCGCTATCTATAACTTCCTTACGAAGCTATAGGACAACCCCTTAACATTCCTCCGCGACAAGGCTAAGTAGATCTAAGGAATCTTCAAACGCCGCTTCGAGTCGGATACCGCTATCGACGACATTATCGACCTAACTATAGAGTGGGCGGACTTTATTATTAGAATCCCGAACGAGACTCCTCGCCCTATAACCCGTATACCTCTCTAGTAGGTAGACTAATCCCCTATATTAAGCCCGTAGTAGGTAGACTAATCCCCTACGTTACCTTAGTAGGCGGACTAATCCCGCACTACCTTAACTCCCTAGTAGATTACTCGGTAGGTAGCCTAGGCCCCCGGTACGAAGTTGTGGAAATACGGAGTTGGATAGTCCGAGGATACCTTCTACTTCGCTATCTACAAATCCGTTATAAACGGTAGTACCCTACTACTTAACTTCTACCTCGAGGACCTAATAGTCGGCGCTCTAATAAAGCATATAGACGAGGGTTACGTCTCGCTAAACACCCTTCGGGAGGCGTATCCGTACGATTTTAATTCGAAAGGCTACCTAGAGAGGTCGCGCCGACTAATAGGACACCCTTACGTTGTCGACAACGGTGGAAACGGAGTCCTAGGATTATAAGGCGGATATATCCTTCTTATAGGAGAACACATCGCGAAACTCCTCGACCCGGAAGGTAAAGCCCAAGTTTAGTTCGACCCCCTCCGACTCCTAAGTAGCGACCTAGTTACCTTAGGTAGTAACTACGTAGATAAGGGCTAGAAGCAACTAGTAAAGGATAGGATAATCCGCCCCCGCCTCCTACCTTTAACGAAGCTATTCGAAAACTAAGTCCTAGTTACCTAGCTAACTAAAGTAGACTAGGATAAAATAGACGGAGAGATAATAGACAACGTCTAAGTAGCCGCCGAAGACGCTAGCCTTAACTAGCGGGATCGCTAAGCCCTATAACACATATGCGACATATAGCGAGTAGTATAAACTAAGGACAACGTCGCCCAACTTCTTAATGCTAACGGTAAGGCTAACCCGTACTAGATGCCCGAGTAGACGCTACTACGTAACTACTAGGACCTAGGCTACTAGCTTATCTTTAACGTAGAGATATTCCGCGCTCGATTCGAATTACTTACGTAGGAGTAGCGAGACTAGCTAGGGCTTACCCTTCTATCTACCTATCGAAAGATGCTACCCCCGGTAATCCTAGCGCTACTACTAATAGTAACGAACACCGTACTATAACCCTCTACTCCCGGCCTCCGACAATTAAGCCCCTCGGTAATAGACAACAACATTACCTTCCAAATAGGTATATCTACCTAGGCGCGCCTAGTCGCGGCGGCATAAACCCTCTATAATATAACTATAGATACGGTCGACTTAGCGGCCGACTACGGCGACTAGCTAACGTACGACCTCCGAGACGCCGGTATCCCGGGACTAAGTATTAACACCTTTACCGGATCCCTCCTTTCGCGCTACCGCTAACACGAGTTCGTCGCGTTTATAGCGGCTTCCCGTAAGCGTAAGGGCATGTCTCTCCCGGACACCGCTATCGGTAAGGCACTAAAACACGTGGACATATACCCGACTAGCGCCCTTAGCTACCTCGATAACCCTACCCTAGTCTATACCCCGGACTCCGCCGACCTCTCTACTATAGTACGCCCGATAACTACCCGCGCGATAACTATCCTTACGGCGACTACCCCCGCGATTAAGCATAAGCTACGTAAGTAGGGCGGTACCGACTTACTACGTAAGAAGTAGAAGAAGGCGGAGGGCACCGATTCCCTATAGGTAAATTAGAGCTTACTCGGTAGGAAGGACTAGGGAGAAGGATGGATTTTATTTTGTTTTTTATTTTTAATATAGTTTTTAGCGTAACACTACGGACAGCGTCTCCGTTTTTCGTATAGGGGGGGGTAATATTACGGGACGCCGGGCTTAGTACCCCCGGGTAGTATATACCTTTAGTAATAGTAGATAGATAGAGAACCAGCTTTCCTATACACTTGATTCCGGTTTATACGTTCCCTTATTAAAAAGAGGCGGAAGAGGACTATATTTATCGGTTTATATACAATAACAACAATCTTTCGAAACGCCCCTCTTATATCTACCTATTTCTTTCTTACGGACATTATAATAGCCTAGACAACTACTATGCTACTAAGTTCGGCAATGCTAGGTATGTAGGGCTATAGAGCCGTGCCCTTACTACGGTTATAGAGCGCCTTTATATACTTGCTATCTATACCCCTAAGAAGCTCCGTAGCTTATTTATCGGCGTCGACTTCGGGCGTTCTATTCGGGCTCTTATAGAAGTTCTTTATACTATCGACGAACATCTTATCCGCTACCCTATTGTTATTTGTCGCGATTTGTAGGATAACGGCGTAGATAATAAATACCCGATACTTGTCTATTAGATAGAGATGTAATTTACTAAGGGCCTTCTATCCCTACTCTAGCATCGATATATATACTAAGTTAATCGGCACGTAAATATCGTACCTAGAGTATAGTAGTTTATCGATAGCCCTAGTGCCTCGTCTATAGCTAGTAGGGTCCTAGACGACATTAGTATAAATTCCGGTTATATAGCGAGAGAGGTAGCCCGTTATAAGCTAAGTATTAGCCTCCTTCTAGTCGTAGCCGGTTAGCTTAGTTATTTATTTGTTTGTTTGTTCCATTTACATCCTATAGGAGTCTATGACTATGTAGGACGGCTGTCTTACGATAGTAGTCTTTCTATATACAATCGTTGTTCTCTCGTATCTCTCGACCTTAGGGAAAATTCCCGTGCCTAGGGTAATAGTAAGCTTGTACCTAAGGACTTCAAATAAAGCAAAATAAAGGAAAATTAAAAGAGTATTAGCTAGACGGTCTCGTCGACGCCTCTTACTAGGTACTAAGTCCTAGAAGCAATTTTTGTATCCGAGAGAAAGGTAGTAAGGCACTTCTAGAGTTCCTTGTCTACTACTATTTCTAGTAGAGAGTATGCTTGTCGTAGAGGTAGCGGCCTAACTACGTCGTAGATAGGGCAGCTATAAACAAGGTGTACGGCTGTTTCTTTTCTTCCGTAAAGGCAGTTCGGCGTTATTGCGTATCCGAAGCAATAGAGATAGGACTTTAGGTATCCGTGTCCTAATAGGATAGTATAGAAGGCACTAGTTAAAGCGCGTCTTCCTCCTATTCTATGTTTTCCTAGCGAGCTCTACGGGATTCGACTAAGGTAGCTATTTGTATTCCTAGGTACCTTGTTAATCTCCTATTATCTTACTATTTCGTATCGGGTTTTCTAGACGCTAAAGAGATCGTCTTTTACGTAGTTTGCCCTCTCTTGTTCTACGAAATGCTTATATTGTCGGAGTCGATAATAGAGTAGTTATACCTATGTTCTCTATCGTTTTTGCGGAAGTATCTCTCTCGAGTCCTTATATTAGACTTCTCGCGTATCCGAAGGTGCGCTTTAGATAGCGAGTCGTACGGGGTGGTTTTCGGGTAGCTTAGCTACGCGTAGAGAGTATAAAATTAACTGTCTCTCTAGTTATAGATCCGGGGGGAAGAGATTTGATTCTACTTCGGACGGGACGTTCGGAGCGGTACGGAAAACGCCTAGGATCTTTCTATAAGCTTTACTTTATAGAGATACTAGAGGTTTTATACTCTTTTTCGACCGCTACTAAACTGGGGCCCTATAGTCTACTACTATAGTAACGTAGGCTAAGTAGATCTTTCTTAACGATATAGAAGATAGACTACGTTTAGTATTTGCTAATCTTTCTAATCGATAGAATATAGCCTATACTTATGCCGATGTTATTGCGATATGTTCCTTAAAGGTAAGACCGGCATCGAGCTAAATCCCGAGCTACCTTATTACTTTCTTTGCCGGGCGAATAATATCGCCGTTTAGAAGGGTTACCGGGTAGTTAGACCCTTTCCCCTTCGAGAAGTAGATAAGGTCTATCTTTACTAGGTCAAAAGCAATCGAGTTCTTCTTTCCTAGGTCTATTAGCCGTCTAGCCTTACGTTCTAGTACCTTAGAGTTCTTCTTAAGGGACGTAGACGAGGTAGATAGTCTAATATCGTCGACGTAGGAACTTGGAGTAACTCTTTATAGCGAGAAGAAGATGTCGCGCGTATAGATAAGGAATAGGATAGGGGACATCGGACTACCTTACGGAACGCCGATCTCTATGTCCTAGAATTCCTATATCTATCCGTCGAAAGCTATTCGTAGGCGTCTATTACTTATAAACGACTAAACCTAATGTATAAGGCTATACGGAAGCCTTAACTAGATTATTATTCTTAATAGTCGGTTCTTTACAACGTGGTCGGATGCTCCTCTTACGTCGAGGAAGATAACCAAAGTTTTCTTCTTCTTTCTTCGATTCTCCTCGATTTCGTTCGTTAAGAGAAGCACCGTGTCGATAGCCGATTTCTTCTTTCGCCCTCCTAGTTACGAGTCGTGTAGAAGGGGTTTTGTCTCTACGATAATCCCTAGGCGTTTAGTAAGTATCCTCTTACTAATCTTACTAAGGCAGTTTAGGAGAGAGATAACTCGGTAAGCCTTAGGGACCGAGTAGTCTAGTTTTCCCGGCTTTACTAGAACTGCGCCTATCGTAACTTTCTAGTATCGGGGGTAGTGTCCTTCGTCGAGTAGCCTACTATATATACGTAGAAAGGTAATAGGAATAGCGCCGTACGCTTTACTAATAATAGC